>PDHQ01000357.1:20886-32110 GCA_003339415.1 Ophiocordyceps camponoti-saundersi (nom. inval.)
TATCTTCCTGGTTAGGCATTCCCGTTCGCTTCTTACTTTTTTGTTTTTGGTAAAGTTTTTTTTTTTTGCTCCCCCCCCCCCCCCCCCCCCTTAGCTTAAGTCCGGATAATTCGCCGCTAAGTAGTAAGTAATTTACTACGCTAATAATCCGCTAAGTTAATTACTACGCTATTAATAGCTAAAGCTAATCGAGGCTATATTAAGCTATCCTCCTTAAGTAAATACTCCTTAAGGTAAGTTCCTAAACTATAAGCTTTTATTTACCGTTAAGATAAACTATATTAATATTCGTTATAATAGTTAGTATAAGCTTAGTCGAGTCTAAATCTTACTTTTAATATTAAAAAGTATATATCTTAGATAATATAAAGCTTATCTTTAGGCGATAGCTTATCTAAAACCTTTATATAAATATTATTAACCTTCGCTATATATATTTTTTAAGAAGGGCGGTAACGTCTCCCCTAGCCTAGCTATAATAATTAGGAGCTGTCTTCGGTTCTATAAATAGCCCCCCCCCCCCCCCCCTAAGTTTAGATAGTTAGTAATTTACTACGCTAATAATCCGGAACTTAAAAATATAAGCCCGCCTCGCTATTAAACTAAACGCTAATAGCTTAATTAGGCCTAATACTACGCTACGCCTAGAACCCTTTTATAAGTATCTCGATAGTTTACTATATTAATAATCCGTAACTTATAAACGTAGGTCCGCGTACCTTAATTTTCGGTAATAAGGACGATTTTTCAGATTTACTTAAGCTTCTTAGTAAAGGTTTTTATTATATTAACGGCTACGATAATAAGGGGGGGGGGGGGGGGGGCGGATAGTTAACTACGCTAATAATCTAAATCTACCACACGGATAATCTACTACGCGGATAATCTAAGTCCGCGTAGATAATTCTAAGTACCTGCTTACTTAAGTATTAATTAAAAAGGTATTTATACTATATAAATAAGTAACTAGTTAAGGTCCGTAATTAATCTAAAAATAATAAAAGTAAGTAGATATTTAAGAATAGAAGTAAAATAAATTATAATCTTACTAATAGTGCTAAGTAATTATAACTATAAACGGTAAATATAAGCTAACGATTATATTAAGTAGTTAGTTAAGATAGAGAGGTTAAAGAGGTAATAAAAATAGGAGAATTAAGGAGATAATAAAGATAGAGAGGTTAAAGAGGTAACGGAGATAGAGAGGTTAAGGAGGTAACGGAGATAGGTATTTAGGGGTAAGTTATCTAAGATAGAAAGTTAATAGCGTCTCTTACCTTACCTTAACCTTATACTATTAGTTAAGAGAGGTAAAGGTAAGTACTAACTAAAATAAGAGAAAGATATTATTATATTCTATATATAAGCTAAGTATTAATATAGAAACTTATTATATTAAGTAAATACCTTAGGTATACTTTTATAAGAGAGGTAAGTAAATATATAATATTATCTAATAAGGTAGAAAGTAAAGGATATATAAGGGTAATTTATTCGGAAAATAGAAGGTAAGTCGATACCTATTAAGTAAGCTATATCTTATAAAAATTAATACTTATAAGGCTTACCTAGCTTACCTATTTACTTAAGTATTACTTAAGTAAGTAAGTTAGGTAAGAGGTAGAAGTTAGGATAGTAAAGATATATTACTTAAAAGATAATAAAGATATAAACTTACCTACTTAATATTTATAGCTATTTAACCTATTATTTAACCTAAATAATATTATTCTTACTAAGGCGGATAATATAAACCTTAGTAAGCTTAATTATATTAAGTTTAATAATAACTAGCTTATTATAATAATATACTACTTAGTATAAGCTAAGATTATAGTCTCTTTTATTAAGTATATTAATAAGGGTAAGAAAGATAAAAATATAATAGTTATCGATTTCGTAAATAAAAATTTAGTTAACTTATCTAAGAAAGCTATTTAAGTATCTTACGTAGTTTCTTTTAGAGAAGATATAACGTTATAAGTCCTTATAAAAAGCATATTAGCGTTATCGCTTATTATAAGTATAAAGAGGTTAATACCTATCTATAAAGGTAAACTTATTAAACTACTAGACTTGCTTATTACTAAAGCGATAGATTTTAAGAAGGCTATAATACTTAATATATACTATACGTAAGGTTTCGCAGAATTGCTAAGATATTTTATTATACTTCGTAAGTAATATATTACCTTAATTTACCTAATAAGCTATAAAGTAGATAATATAAATAGGGATCTATCTAATTACTATTACTTAACGGTGGCCGCTATTAGAGAGAGGATTTTTTTTTTTATATATATAATAATAATAATAAGGAAGTAATAAGGGTAATAAGGGTAATAAGGGTAATAAGGGTAATAAGGGTAATAAGGGTAATAAGGGTAATAAGGGTAATAAGGGTTATAAGGGTAATAAGGGTAATAAGGATAATAAGGATAATAAGGGTAATAATAATAATAAGAAAGTAATAAGGGCGATAAAGGTAATAAAGATAATAAGGAAGAAGAATAGGAAGATAGAAGGGTTAGATAAAAAATCCGATTTTATTTTCCTTATAATTACTACTAAAAGGTATGCCTTAAGTGCCTATTACAGGTTTATACCCGGCACCTAATAGCTGCTAGCTACCCTTAAAATATAAAAAAGCTAGTAAGGCCTATAAGGTAATAGCTTAAAACCTTAAGCTATTAACCTTACTAAGCGCTGTTTATAACTACTATTTAAGAGGTAAGGCTTTAGCTTAACTAGTAAAATAATAAAAAAAAACGAATATATAGAATCTTTACGCTATAAGTTTTTTTTATATTTTTTTCTATTTCTCGAATTTATACAATTATATATTAGGGAAAAAAATATAAACTTAAACTTATTACCCCTTTATACTATACTATCTTACTTACTTAGTTACTTACTTACTTATTTATTTACTTATCTTCCTTATAATAATATTATCTCTTATATATTCTATTACCTTTTATAACTTATAATATTTAGCCGCGGTAGCTTTATAGTAAGCTATAGCTAAGGCAGCGTATAAGGTCGAGGCGGCAGTTTTAGCCGTAGCGGCTATAATATCCCGTAAACGCTAAACTAGTAATCGGGCAGTTTCTAGCAAGTGCTTATTAATCTATAGCTTTAAAGCTAAGGTAGCTATAATATATTCTTACTATAGCCCGAGTCTTAAGGAGGTAATAGCGGTATATTCTTAATATACTACCTTACTATACCTAAACCTAGTAATTATAATACTTTTAAGTAAGAAGAATAGCTTATTATAACTCTTATTATTTATAGTCTCCTAGAGGCCTAAAGCGAGAAGTCTCTAAATATACTAAATATACTTAGTTACTATTATTAATTTATTTTTCTTTATAATATATTCTTTATAAATAATATCTTAAAAGCTTTCCCGGAAGTAAACTTTACGCTAGCGGATATTTAGAGTCTTCGTAATAAGGCTTAGGGGTATTATAACAACTATTAAAATAAGTTCCTTTAGCAAGGCCTTTACCGCTAGTCCCCCCCCCCTTTATAAAGAAGACTAAACTTAATAAAATATCTAAAAGTAAATAAATAGTAACTGAAATAGCGGTAAATTATAAAAGATATATTAAGCGCTGAGCGTAGTATAAGCTTTAGATATCGCTTTTAGAAAGGACTTTATTATAAGTTATCTATATTTACGCTTTTAAGAATAACTATAAGCTAGTTATAAGATAGCGTTTATAGAAAAGTAAAAATATATTATATTATAATAGTTAGCTAGTTAGTAGCGAGAGGCTATAGTTTATATTAGCTAGTATTCTATAGCTCGGGCGATATAAGATAAAAAGAGTAAGTTTCTTATTCGCTAAAAAGGTAGTTAGCTTAATTATATAAGTAAGAGATATTTATAATAAAGATAGTTTATAAATCGGTGCTAAGTAATACTATATTTATTAGATAAATACTTAAGCTATAATTCCCTATAAAAAGGCTTTAGCTTTATTATTCTTAAACGCTTACTTAGCGCCGCTATAATTCGTAAATTAGTTTTTAAATTAATAATATAAATAGTTATAGTAAACTTACGGGCATAAGATTAGTTTTAGTAAATAGTAGTTTTAATAAAATTAATAATACTAGCTAAAAACTATTTAAGACTATTAGTCGCCTTAGCTTAGTTAGAATAAGTATATTTTAAAGGTATAACTTAGTCTAAGCTTTATAGTAAAAATACTAGTGCCTTACGCCGGATTTAAACTAACTATCTAGCTTAAAAGAGACTAAGATTTCGAGACGCTTAACTATTATTAAAAAAGGGCTATTATTATAATTAACGCGGTTATAATAAATAATATTATTAGGAGCGAAGGAGTAGTATATTCGCTACTATAAGTTTATTAAATATACTAGCCTTTATTATTCTTACTATTAACGCGGTAATAATTATTAAAAACCGTAGTAGTAAATATCGATAATAACCGCGTTAATAATAAGAATAAAAAAAGCTAATATAATTAATAAACTTACGGTAGCGAATATACTACTCTTTCGCTCCTAATAAAGTTATCGGTTATAAACGCGTTAATAATAAAAATAAGAAAAGTGATTTTTTTTTATTTTTATTTATACTTAAGAGCTACCTTAAGTATTATATACGAAAGAATACGTACTTATTTAAAGTAATTCCGATAAATAGGAATAATAATACTAAGATTAAATAAAAAAATAATACGAATAATAAAGTTAGCGTTAAAATACTTACGATATTTAATTAATAGGTTTCTTAATATATTTAAGTATTAAGAGAAATTATTATATTAAAGCGCGGAGACCTATACCTATATAACTTTATATAAAGCGACGCTAATACTAAAACTATTAATAGCCCTTATAATAATCCTTATAAGCCTAGCTTTTATATTACGCTATATATAACTAGTTTAAAATAAGCTAATTATATACGAAAAAGTTATAGCTTTTAGTAAGGGATAGTAAAAGGACTAAAACTATTCGAGGCGACCGTATAATATTTATATATTAAAGCTAAGCTATTTATATTATACCGCTAAAAGATTAGTATAAGTGGAAGATTAGTACTACGCTATTTTTCTAAATATTCTTAAAGGGCCCGCGTAATTATACTACCTTTATTATATAAAACCTAATAAGACTTCGGATAAGATCTAGTTAATAGCTAATTCGTATCTTAATATAGGAAAGAATCGTGCGGAATATTAGATAAGATAAACCGGTATAAAGTTTATTATAAAATAAGGAAAATTCCCTAAGAAATTAATACTTGAAATCCTCGAAGAACTTATTAGGAAAATATAACTTATATAAGATACCTTTAATAAAATAATAGCTAAAGTTTACGCTACGATAATAAAAGCGTGCTATAGCGTAGTAGATAATACTTATTACTTATTAATTAAATATCTTTTTATAAAGTTTATTTTTTTTTTTTATTTTTTTTATTTTTTTTTTCTATTCCTTATACGGGTATATATATTACGATATTACTATAAATAGAGGGAATTAGTTAGGCGAATTCTTTAATTATTATACGAATTACCTTTATAGAATTTTAATATAAGGAAACTTAAGCAAGTTCGCTTTAATAAATATTATATATTTCCTTATACGAAAAAGCGCTACTTTATTTATAAGAAGAAAATTACTAGTTAATAAATCGTAAGGAAGACGAATTTAATATATGCCTCCTTAAATATAAAAGATATAATAATAATATTAATAAATTATTATACGAAGAGGAGGGCGCTACCGAAGAAGCCGCGAAATTTATCCTCTTAAGTGCTTTTTTATATTAATTTATAAAGTAGATATTTTCGCATAATAAGCTATATAATAAGGCAGTTAAGTTTTCGTCGCCGATACTTATTATAGGGAGTATTATAGATAGCTTTACGATATTATCGCTTATAAACTTCTTAATTATCGGTAAAGATTAAAGGCGCTTATAGAATTTAACTATAGATAAGTTTACCTTAAAAGTAATAATATTACCTTAAAATAGAAAAAATAAATATAAGTATTATAGATTATTAGCCTAGCCGAGCAGGACGCGCTATAAGTATACTTTTTATAATATAAGTAAGATGCGTAAATCTTATCTATTTACTAGCCTAAAGTAAAGATAACCTCTTAGCCGCTACTTAAGTTTAAACTTTAAAAAAGGAGGACTTAATACTTTAAATAACCGCGTACGATAATATATAGGGAAGTCCGATTAAGTACTAAGCTCTATCCCTCTTAACTTACTTCGTATAAAGCTTTAAATATTTAGTAAGGGCTAGTTTATAGATAATAAGAACCTATATTAATAGATAAGATTCGTTATTATTCTAAGTAAGGAGATAGCTTATACGGAGACCGAAGTCTTTATTTACGGTAATATTAAGCTTTAATTCTTAGGAAAGTATAAGATAGTAATAGGAAGCGTGCTTACGGGCGAACTATACGATATCGTATAAGTAGTTAATAGTAGTATCGCCCTTAACGCTATAGTTAAGAAGATTATAAGAAGCTTATAGCTACCGGAGTCTATTTAAAACTTTATATAAAGTAATAATCGCTTTAGCTACTTTATTAACTTAAGTAGTATAAGATAAAAAAGGCTTATAATCGATATAATAAGCTTACGTAAATTATACGAAAGGAAGAAAATTACTATAATATTTTAAATTAATAGGAAAAAAATAATCTAGCTAAGGCTATAACGAAAAAAGGTTATAATAACGCTTTTAGATAATTAGTTAAGATAAATAAGATAATAGTTAAGATAAAAGTAGTTGCCGAAGTAATCTTATTATAAGCGCTTATAAAAATAATTTCTATAAATTAAATATTAGCGCCGCCTCCCGCCCTTATTAGTTATCTAATAACGTAGTTAGCGATATAAGCGCTAATATATAATAACGGTAGCGTACTTAAAAAGGGGCGAGAGGCTTATTATTATTATTATTATTATTATTATTATTATTATTATTATCCTCCTTATACTTACTATTATTATCCTCTTTTTTATTATTATCTTCTTCGTTTTTATTATCTTCGTCGTTATCTATATTTTTATCGTTATCTTTATATTCGTTTATATTATTATTATTATTATCCTAAGTGCGATAATAATCGCACGCGCTCCCGCGGGAGTCCTAAATATATAACGCGCACGCGCCCCTTTAATAGCTACGTACGCGCTAGCAGCTAAAGAAGGGAATACTCCCTCGCCGAAGGTACTAATAACCGTAAGGCCCTTAAGTAAGGAACCGACTAGTAGCTTAGATAATAATCGCTTAGTAGTAAGATAGATAATAGATTATTTTAGTAATAAGCTTAATAAGGGTCTCGCTTAGGCGTAAGCGAAAAGTAATATTATATAATATCCTAAAAAGGTAAAGATATTCCTTATCTTACCGTATAATTAGTAAATATTTACGAAAATATACCGTATAAAGGAGATATATATAAAGATAGTAGCTTAAAGAAATTTAGCCCTAATTTCGTTATCTAAGCTAAGAGTAATAGTAATAAGCCTATTAGAGAGAGGTAAGCGACTAAGTATAATAGTAATAGATATTTTTTTTTCCCCCCCTCGCTATTATCGTTATTTTACTTTTACTTATCTTTATTCTTTATATAACGAAATTATTACCGCTAATAATACTAATATTAATAATAATAGTAATAGTAATATTTTAAGGTTACTATTATTTCTACGGAGGATAAAAAGGGAAGAAATTTTCTCTTATATAGAAAAGAGAGGAGGGTAACCTTCCTACTATATAAGCTTATAAGCTACGAATAATAACTTATAAGTTACTACCGCCCGGTAAGATAACTTTATTCTAGGTACCGGTAAGTATAATATCTATAAATATTTTTTAGGTCTATAAGAGGGAATATTAAGATAATAAGATAAGTATAAAGGCCTTAATAATTAAGTTTAGGGTAGTATACGCTAGCTTATCTAATAATTATTAAACTATTAGAAGAGATCTAATAATAGCGTAAGTAAAAGTAAGGAAGTTTAAGGTAATATCGTATATTATATAAACTTTATAATTTAGAAAGGAAAAAAGCCTTTTATTACTTAATTTATTTTTTAAAAATTTAACTTTTCTATTATTTTTAAGCTATCTAATTATCTTTAGAGCTTATTAATAAAAGCGTAAGGAAAATATATATTTTCGCTATTATTATTAATTATATAGTATTTAGGTAAGGTAAGTATTTTAAAAATTTAAGTAATAAGTATAAAAAGCGATAAGATATTCTAAGCTTCTAAGCTAAGAAAGATATCGAACTTATAATTATAATAAATAGAATATAAAATATATATAAATAAGTTTAAATATATATAGCGAAGGGTTATAGGAAGTATATAGCTATATTATACGCTATTATTAGGGAAAATAAATAAGTATAAGGAATAATAGTTAACTTCTTCTAAGTATAATAGCTATAGAATTTAGGATAGTAAAATATATACCGAAGTATATTAGCGCTAAGATAGCTAAATAGCTAAAAGAAAGTTTTCGAATTTTTTAAGCGTATATTAAATAGTTTAGCTATTTTTTAAGGTTTGCTTCTTAAGGGATAGATATAGTAAAGAAAGTAATATCGGGATAGCGGGTATAATATAAAGTAAAAACCCGAGTTTTAGAAATAACTTAAGGAGAAAAATCTAATTATAAAAAATAATTAATTTATTATATACGTATTATTATATAGCTTAAGATAGTAAGTAAAAGACTAAGTAAGATTTCGGTATCTTAAAAGCTTTATCGAATAGTCTATTTAGTCTTTAGCCTTCTCTTATATATTTTAGTAAGAGGGAACTATTTTAAGTATTAGTTTATATAAAAGATTAGTAAAGCTAGTAAGTAGTTTATTATATAAAAGTATAAAATTTAAGTAAAGTTATAATTCCGTTTAGTAAAGTTTTAGCTATAAGTTATATTTTAAACTTAAATTATAATTAGTAACTTATAAATAAATATAAAGATAAGCTTAAAAGCTAAATATTTTATTTACCTATTTTATTTATAAAGGAAAACTAAGTTATATTATTTACTTAGATAGTAGCTGCTATTTTTATATAGCTACTATTATAACTCTAGTCCGTAAAGGCCTTCAGAACTCTAAAGGTTATTTTCGACTATTTAATAATATACGTATAACTTTTAAAAAGATATTTTTATCTCTTCCTAGCACTATTATTTTTTAGTAAATTAGTAGCAGCTACTAGTTTATATAGCCTTTTTCGTAAATAGTAAAAGCTTATACGGAAAATATTATAAAAAATATTAGTATTTTACGTTTCGAGTTTTATATTATATAATTAATAATTTATATAAAAATTATAAACTAAACTATATATAGTAAAGTTAATAAAAGTAAAAAGTATTAAAATTTATATTATAAAATATATATATATAGACGCGAGTAATATATTATAAGTTAAGGCTAACTTTATATTTTATAATATATTATAGCTTAGCTTATAATAATATAATATAAAGTTATTAGGTTAAATATAACGTTTTTTTATCGGTTATTTTTAGATTCTTAGAAGCTTATATAATATTAAATTTCTATATAATATTTTACGTTTATAACTAATTATAGTTAAGCTATAAAATTATAAGTTTTTTATACTTTATATATAAAATATATAATTCCTATTTTTTTTACGATATACTAAAACTATATATTACTTTTTAGCGCTAATATTCTTTTTTAACTATTTTATTTTCCCTTATACTTATTTTAACGCCTAAACTATTAAAAATAGTTTATAAATATCGCTCGGGGCTATAGCGCTATATAGTAAGTAAAGCTTTATACTTAGTATATAGATAATCTTTAAGGGGAAGAGTATATTCGGTATAGCGTAAGTACTTACGCGGAAAGGTAAACTTAAGTAAGCGAAGCTTAATAAGCGTACGGAAGTTAATATATTTATATTCTAAAAACTAAAATATTAATAAAATAGAAAAAAATATAATAGTATAAAATACTAATAAGGTAAGGTAGTTACTATTACTAATTTTTTTTATTATTTTACTAATAAATATTATATTATTTATATATTTTTTTAAGAAGAATTAATTAGGAAATAAAAACTAAAATATATATAATATAAAGTAAATTAATAAATATTATAAATTTATCTTTTTTTCTAAAATTATAAAATAGCCTTAGTTAATATTAAAATATAGTATACCCGGAGCGGTAATAATAATAAAAATAAGTATAATAATAATATTTAGTTTTTAGCGGAAGCTAGTATTTTAAATTATAGATAATATATATCGGTAATATTTACGGATATCGGTTAACTATATTAAGTAAGGGAGGAGAAAGTTTATAAAGCCTTATTTAAGAAAAGGAGGGATAGCGGAGAAAAGGGGGGTAAGGCCGAATTAAAAAAAATAAATAAGTAAGCCTTATATATTCGTAAAAAGGGAGATAGCTTACTAAGCCCTAAAGGCTAACTATTTTAGGGAACTAAATAGCGTAAAGGTAATATAAGTAAAGGCGATATAATCTAATTAGAAATAGCGGATATAGCTAATAAAAAAGTAACTATTAAGAAAGCTTAATATCTAATCTATTAATTTTTCTATTATAATAATAATAAGTAAGTAGACTTAATCCTTATAACTAATATTTACCTTATTTATATAGTAGATAAATATATATAATATAAGATATTAAATAGCGTGCTTAAATAAGAGCGTTAGGCTAGTAATATTAGTAAGATTATAATATATTTATATAATATTTTTAATATAGCTAGTAAACTATTTATATAAGAGTAGGGAAGGAGTAATATAAGTATATTAGTAGAGTTTCTTAAGTAACTTTTTTATTATATTAGGAGCAGGGTTAGAAAAAAATCACTTATAAGTGATTATATAAGTGATTTTTCGTGATTTTTTTTTTCCGTGATTTAAATCACTTATAAGTGATTTTTTTTATCCGTGATTTAAATCACGTAAAAAAAATCATATTATAAGTGATTTTTTTAAAAAAATCATTTATAATTTTTTATAATTTTTTCTAAAAATAGATTTATATAAATTTTCTAATTAAGAATAATAAATAACGCTTATAAAAGCTAAGAAAATAAGAAACTACGAATTTTAAAGAAGAAATTAATATTATAAAGTAAGAAAAAGTATAGTAAAAAAACGATAAAATAAATAAA
>PDHQ01000358.1:0-32067 GCA_003339415.1 Ophiocordyceps camponoti-saundersi (nom. inval.)
TTTGCGGCGAGATATAGTAATTAAGTTACTCGAGCGTTATTATAATATTATAGGTTCTTAGGATATATTTAAGAGCTTAAGGTTAATAGAAAGAATATAGGTAGCTTAGGACGTTATATCTTTTATAAGGTAGTACGGTAGTATTAAACTTAGGGGATAATATAGGTATACTGTCGTATATTTAGTTTTTTTTTATAATCCCTACCCTTTATCTTTTAGCTATAACCTAAACCGTATAAGATAAAATAACTAATATTAGTATATACTTATATATATTAGGGTATCGTAAATATTATACTAAAAATACCTTATAAACTCTGCTTATCGTACGAGACTTATAAGTTATATAGTTTATTTATAATAAATCTTTATAAAGGTATTACTATTTCCTACTTTTATTATTCCTTAGTTCTATTTCCTATATATATATATAATAGGAATAGCTATAGATAGCTATATAGATAGACGTACGGAGAGGTAAGAGTGGGACGAATATACCTAGGTAAAAGGGCGCTATAAATCTTAAGTATTAAGAGGCCGTTTAATAACTTATATTATAAAGCTAGACTAGTAAAAGAAACGTATTAATTAGTAGGTTAGGGAGTAAAATAGGACGATAATTATATATAAGAGGAGGGAGGGAGATTATTTAAGTTATAAGAGTGCCGGATAGTATCTTTTAGTATTTTTTAATATAGAATATCGGGCTTATAATAGTTAGAAATCCTTATTAGATAAGTTATAAGGGAGCGGTTCTGCGTTAAAATACTATCTTTTAATAATAGGCAGTGCTCTCTACGTCGCTATTTATACTTAACTAAATATCGTATATATAGTTAGCAAGCTTATAAGGTTACGCTTAAACCTAGGGCCGCGTTATTTCTATAAAATTAAGCGTTGCCTAGCTTATCTTCTTAATACGGCTAACTACGCCCTCTCCTTCGGTCCTAGAACTTATATAGCTATCTGCTAGTTAGATTCTTCCTATGCTAATTATCCGGATACTCGCAAATTATCTTAGGGTTACTATTTCTAACTTTAGGATAATAGTACTTTTAATTAGAAAGCTATAAAGTAAATAACCGTTATAACCTCCTTTACGGAAAGGGAACTCTTAGCCTTTTCTAAGGCCGCTAAGAAATAATAAGCCCTATCTTACTTAATTAAAGAACTCGGTATCTAAATAATAAGTATCTCGATACTTTAATATAATAATTAGCGTACGATTATACTCTTAACTAAACCTCCCGCGAAACTTTAAATAAACCTCCGATATATCGATATTTATAATTACTAGTTACGATAAGAGGTATAGGATAAACGCCTCGAAATCCGCTAGATCGCCTTTATAGATAACCTTATAGATAGCTTTATAAAAGCCCTACCTGCTAAAGCTTTACTTCTTTTCCGCGAGCGTATTAGGGTTTTACCTTTACTTTACTAACTTCCTTCTCTTTTCTTTTATTTCTTTCCTTTATTATAAACTCTTTCTTTCCTATATTTTTTACTATATTTCTTTACGTTATACTTTTTACTTTAAGGAAACTATAGTAAATTACTATAATATTAAGGATATATGCGATTATTTCCCTTTTCCTTTCCCCTTTTTCTTATCTCCCTATACCCTTATACTATCT
This sequence comes from Ophiocordyceps camponoti-saundersi (nom. inval.), assembly GCA_003339415.1. NCBI lineage: Eukaryota > Fungi > Ascomycota > Sordariomycetes > Hypocreales > Ophiocordycipitaceae > Ophiocordyceps > Ophiocordyceps camponoti-saundersi. The sequence goes on from PDHQ01000358.1 coordinate 1,638, forward strand.
ATATATGAGGGAATATATTAAGGCTACTAACCTAATAAGCTAGGTTAAGGCTAGTATAACGTAAAACCGCTTATAAATTCGTAATAATATTATTAGAACTCGAGCCTTTTAATAACGAATTAGTCGGGTAATTATAAGGGCGCTCTATAATAATATAGTTAGTATAATAACCGCCGAAAACGCCCGGGACCTTAATATAGTAATATATAGCGAGCGGAAAAGTTAGGTTCTCGTATTTAGCGTAGGAATAAACGATCTCGCCTTAGCTTACTATAAGAATTCTATATAGCTAATCGGGGAAGCGTAAGAGTAACGTAATCTAACGCTAATAAGTAATATAAGCGGGATTATACGCGATTAAGATAATCGGGTTCCTAAGCGGTAGCATAGCCGCTACGCGCGCTTCCGCGTCCTAATAATAGTTATTCCTATTCCTTTCTTACTTTACTAGGTTTACTTACGTTAGTAGTAAGATATTAAAATCTCCTAAATAACTTAGGGTCTCTTATTTTAAAAGTATAAAATATCTTTTAATCGTTTCCCTTACGAACGGTAATAGCGCCGAATAGCGATCCTAGGAACTTAATAACGTTATTACTTAGCTCGAGATAGTATACCTTTATTATAATATTTTTTCGGAATATAGGAATAATAAATTATACGGTAAAGGCTAAAAGAAAAACGATTTTTCGGGTTTAAAATAATAAGGCAGATAAAGTTAAAGATAGTAGAATTTTCCTACGCGCGCTAAATTTTTCGTTTCTATTTATAAGCGGGCCCCGGTTTACTAATTTATAACGCTATTATTTCCTTTTTATCTTTTAAAGTTATAATACTTTCCTTTTAAACGCTTTTCTTATATTTTTCTATAGTTTATCGTTTACGCTAAAAACTATCTATAACGCTCCTTAGAACGCTTACTTTATATATACTTCGGTACCTTTTTACGTGCGTCCTTAGCTAACTAATTAGCTTTCGAGATTACCGCACTTATTATCGATAATCTAACTAATAAGGTTACCGGATTACTAGCCGATAGTACGTACTATCGGTATATACCCTTTTTCGAAATGTTCGATTTTTATACTTTTACGGCTATTTTTTCCTTCCTCTATTCTTAGGCTTTAGTATGTTTTTTCCGAGGCTTTTCTGCTTCTTTTTTAGCACTAATAGTTTCTTCCTTTCCGGGCCTATTTTTCTTAGCCCCGGAGGGGGTATATTAGGGGTAGGGAAGTAAGTATAGGGGCGTATAATATATAAAGGCATAGTTTACCGTAAAGGTTAGACTATATACTTTTAAAAGGTTAAACGATTCCCTTTTATATATCGACCCTTAGTCTTAGTACTTCTAGTCCTATATTTCCCCCTTAGTTTTAGGTAAGCTAGCCTTATACCGAGGTACCTATACCTAGAAGCTATTAGCTAATATAATATATATATATATATATATTTATATATATTACCTAGTAAGTAGGTAATATTAAGAGAGGTGCTTTATCTTACTAATAACTTTATTATAGTAATATAATATATAGCTTTAGTAGCACTCTTAAATTAAACTATTAGGCTATATAAATAGGCTAACTAGTCTTAAGCTATAGCCGGTTAAGGTATAAATTATAGGGTAGTTAAATTATAGGAGTAATCTAATTAGGTAGCTAATAAAAAAAGGCGTCGTAATCCTAAGTTTTTATTAGTTAACGGAAGAAAGCACGTAAGTAAGTACTAAAGTCTATCTAAAGTAATAAAGCTATAAAAAAGGTATATAGAATTAAAGGTTAAGGATAGAAATATTAGAAAAATAGTAGAGGAGGTATTTAGGGGTAAGAAAACGTAACTTTTAGATATTAGTAAAGGAATAAAGGCGGCGTAGATTAGTAATTTAAAGCGTAAATATATAAATTTAGGAGATTCGTCGCGCCGCGTGAAAAAATCCTCTCTCGTTAACTTAATTTTATTTATTATTATTATAGAGGCGTAGAATCTTCGTTTTTTTTTCTTTGCGATTAGGATTCTCGTATTCTTCTATATACTAAGGGTTATCGAGATTTATCGCGCCGCCTAAAAAAATCGTCCCTTCGTTAACTTCTTTCTATTTATTATAAGAAATAGCTAAAATCTTCGTTTTTTTTTAGCGCTCGCCTTTTACGTATCTTACGTTATCCTAAAGGTTATTATTATATCTATATTATAAGATATCTTTATCGAAAACTTATAAGGTTATCGATTTTCTTAAATCCCTATTTAGGCCGATTAGAAAGCGTATCCGGAATAGTAATCTTTACTATATATTATAGATAGTATTAGGAAATTCTAATAAGATACTTAAGTAATATATTACTAATATAAGTATTTTAAGCTATAGTTTAGGGAAAAGCGATAAATAATAAGATAAAATAAGATAACGAGGAGAGGGTTATAGCTAAAAAGTCGAAAAGAGCCGTAACTATTTACCTAGCTCTTAATAACTTAGATATTACGGATTAGAGACGAATCGCTTACCTTCTTAGGATATTTAACTAGATATAAGGGATTATAATAGCTAGTTATAAAGATATAATTAATTTATACGGGGAATATAAAGATAAGAGCGTGCCCTAGCTATTCTACGAATATATTAAGGTTACCGGGGCTTTTAGAGATTAATATACTAATTATATCGTTATAAGAAATCCGTGCTATAAGAGCGTATCGGAGTTCTCCGGTTCCTTAGAAAGGAACGGTTTCGATATCTATTTAGAGGCTTAGAGGCACTAGACGCGTCTTAGTAAGATATATAATAAATAGCTAAGGTTATAACGGCGCGTAAGGAGGGGTATAGAAAATAAATATTAATAGAATATAGTAATAAAGGAAGTTACTAAAGATAAAGAGTTTTAAATAGTAAAAATATATTATAATAACTCTTATAAGGAGACTATTACTATAATAAGGTAATAAAAAAGTAAAATATATATATATAAGTATAATAATAAGGAGGCTAAGCTTAGGCTACGTAGCTATAAGGGAAAAAGAAGGGGCCCGCTAGCTAGGTTATATAAGTGCCTACTAGGTAGCTGCTTATATATATACTATCTATAGGTATTTATCGGGTATACTAGATAGCGTAGATAAAAAGAATACTAAGATATAAACTTAATAGATAAATAGAACTATATTCCGTTTATTTACCTAGGTTAGGCTAATCCCTAGTATATATACCTTTTAAGTATAGGTATCTTAGTATAAGGCCGGCGCACCTAAAATAAGAGGGGAAATATAGGAATAGAGGTACTAGGAATAAGGGTTAATATATAAAGGAGAATCGTCTAACCCTCTAAAGGTATATAGTCTAACCCTTATAGTAAACTATACTTTTATATATTATATATACGCCCTTAGTACCCTCTCTATTACCCCTAATATATACCCTCCGGGGATAGGGAAAACTAAACCCGGAAAAGGAGAAACTATTAGTGCTAAAAAAGAGGCAGAAAGCTGAGGAAAAAATACTAAAGCCGTAAGAGAGAGGGAAGAAAAATAATATAATATTAAAAAAAAAACTTAAAAAATTAAATAGTAGGTATATATTAGTAGTATATACTACTAGTATAATAATCTAATAAGCTTATTAGTTAGACTATCGGTAATAAGTCCGCTAGTCTCGAAAGCTAATTAGTCGGTTTAGATTAAATATAAGAAAATACCGAAGTATATTCTAAGTAGGTAATTTAGAGAGTTATTATATAAATTCTTTTAGCGTAGATAGAGAATAGTAGAAAAATATAAGAAAAGTATTTAGAAAGAAAAAATCGTAACTTTAAAAGTTAGAGAAGGAATAAAAGCGTAAGAAATTAATAATTTAAAGTATAAATATATAAAAATTAAGATATTCGTTATATTATATAGGGAATCCTCTCTCGTTAAGTTTACTTTATTTACCGTTATAGAAATATTAAAATTTTTATTTCTTTTCTTACGGTAATAATTTACGTTTTCTTCTAAATCTTATAAGGTATTAAGATTCGTTATATAGCTTAAAAAATACTCCTATCGTTAACTTTACTCTATTTATTATAAGGAGAGGGTAAAATTTTCAGTTTTCTATTCTCGCGGCCGCCCTTTAGGTATTCTTCTATATCTTAAGGGTTATCTTTTCCTCGAGATCGTAAGATATCCGCGTAGTAGACTCCCGCGGACGTAGATTTCCTAAGATCGCCGTTTAGGAGGATTAAGAAAACCGTTAAGGAGGAGAAGATCTTCTATAGCTTAGAAATAATATCGGCAAATTTTACTATAAGGCTTAAGTATTATATAACGAATATAAGTTTATTAAATAGTTATTCGGGGAAAGCGAGAGATATTAAGAAAAAATAAGATAGCGAGGAGAGGGTAATAGCCTTACTTACGAAAAGGAACTTAAGTATTACTATACCTCTTAATAACTAAAATAATATAGATAAGAGATATATCGCTAGTATTTTTAAGATACCTAACTAGATATAGGGGATTATAGTAGCTAATTATAAAAAGGTAGTTAGATAATACCGCGGATATAGTAATAAAAGCGTATACTAGGCGTTCGTAAACTATATTAGGGTTACGAAGGAGTTTAGGGATCGATATATTAATTATATTATTATAGGAACTTTATATATTAGGAATAAGGGTAAATTACTAGATTACCTAAAAAAAACTATTTAGATATCGAATAGGGGCTTAGAGTAGCTAGCCGCGTCCTAATAAGATATATTATAAGTGCCTAAAGTTATAAGGTAGCGAAAAGGGGAGTATATTAAAAGAATATAGATAGTAAGTTATAATAAGAAAAGTACTTAAAGGGGAATCTTCTAAGAATCTTAAAAGTATACTATTTATAAGTATTAAATAAGCTAGGTAAGGACGTATTTTATTACTAAATTACCGCGTATAATACTCTTAGATTATATCGTAAGGTATATACTAAAAATCTCTCTAAGAGTTCGGCTCTTTATATACTAGGTTTTTAAGTAAGTAAAAGAGATAGTTAGGGTATTAAGATAATATTTCGAATATCGTTATTTAGCGTTTCGATTAGTATATAAAAGCTATACGTTTAACTAGCGAGGAGGCTTATTATATAGTTAGTAGGACTCGGTTATATTCGTTAGCCTATCTAACTATTTAGTAAAGCGCGTTTCCTTTTAACTATAAGCGCGCTATATCTTTACTTTTATAAGGAGTTATATTTAGTATTAGAAGATAAGGCGTTATAAACTTATTTATTAATAGCGATTATTATAAGTTCTTTATCGCTTATTATATAATAGTTTAGAGGGGAATTTATTATATAACTTACCTTATAGGTATCCCTCTTACTTAGTTAGCGCTGCCGGCCCTTTTTAAGGGCCTAGTTTAGCGATATAGACTTAGTAGAGTTATTATCCTAGTTATAGTATTAGGAATATTAATACCTTTATTAGTGCTGCCGTCACCTTATAATAGAATCGTAGCGATAGTATATACCTTAATTATTATTATTATATAAGTATAACGTACCTAGAAAGTATTACATATACGTAAATTAGAAGGTGCTTCCTTTATAGCTTAAAAGTAGGTATTAGTCTTATAAGTAATAACTAAAAATCCTAAAAAGGAAACGATCGCTATAAAGTAGTTTAAGGTATATAGCTAAGCGGTAAGATTATAGCGTTATTATTTATACTCGCTACTTATAAAAACTATACTATTCTCTATTACGTTTTTAGATAAAACTTAAGATATTATATTATTTCTATATACTTCTACTCGTAGTATTCTATTAATACACGGGTATTATAATTCTAAGTTTTAATTAATTAGTAGAGAAAAGCACGTAGGTAAGTAGCGAAGTCTATCTATAGTAATATAGCTATAAAGATAATATATAAAATTAAGCGTGAAAAATAAAAATACTTATAAAATAGTAAAGGAGGTATCTAAAAGGAAAAGATTATAACTTATAGATATAGTAAAAGAATAAATATATAACGACTTAGTAATCGAAGCCGTATATATATAAAATATAAAAATTAGTTATATAGCGTGGAAAAAAATCCTCTCTCTATTAAGTTTACTCTATTTATTATTAGAAACGGGTAGTATTTAGTATTTTTTCCCTTACGCACGCTTTTTAAGTATTTTATAATTTCTTAAAAGTTATTATTATATCGAGATCGCGAAATATCGTTATCTAAGACTTATATAGCGGTAAACTTCCTAGGATCCCCGTTTAGGTAAATTATAAAAAGCGTATATAATAGGAAGCTTTACTATACGCTAGGAATAATATTAGCAGATTCCGCTAAGAAACTTAAGTACTATATAATAAACGTAAGTTTAGGAGAAATTCGTTTCGGAAAAGCGGGAAATAATAAGGTAAAATAGGACTAGGAGAGCTAGGTAATAGCTATGCTACCGAAAAGAAATATAACTCTTACGGTAATTATTAATAACCCGAATAATATAGATTAGATATATATTACTCGCCTCTTTAAGTAGTGCGATTAGATATAAGGTATTATAGTAGCTAGTTATAAGGAGGTAGTTAATCGATACCGCTATTATCGTAATAATAAGGTACCCCGGGCGTTCTATAACTATATTATTATATATAGGGCGTTTAGGAACTAATATACTAATTATATCGTTATAGGGAATTCCTATAATAAGAGCGGGTTTTCCGAATTATTAGACGGAACCGTGGCGAACTTTATTAAAACGGCTAAAGCTAATAAGCATATCCCGGGATAGAGTATAATATGTTGCTAAGGTTATAAGGTAATATAAGCGAGAGTATAGAAAGGAAATATAAATAGCGAACGGTAATATAAAGAATCGCTAAAGGGGAATTATCTAAAAGTTATAGGGGCGTATTATTTAAGCGTTTTAAGATAAAGATACCTTTATATATTAAGCGCTTAGAGTACTCTGCTTATTAATCGCGCCCGCCTCCGGAAATATAATTATAAGGTTAAGATAGGTAACTTAAATATTTAGCTTCTCGCTCTCTTCCCGCACGCTAATAGTCTTAATCGTACGCCCCGCTACCTCGCGCGCCTTAGGTAGCTCGCTTATATATATCCGGAAAAATATATACGTAATAAATAGCGCTAATAACTAAGCCTAGCTAAGAAGTAGCTGCTCGTAGTTACTCGCCGTTTATAGGGCGTATACGTTAAGCGTAATTATCTTATAAACCTTAACCGAAGCTTTCTTTTTCTTTTTTATTACGCTAGCTATTTACCGCTAAAGCTAGGCTCCTTATCGGAGCTAGGTTTAAAATAGGATAAGTAAAATAGGTAAGTAGCTTATAAGATTTTCTTAAGCGCCCTAAGACCGCCGCCGCTAATTTAAAGTTCGGCGTTATTTTACTCTTCTTCTATATCGCTCGTATTCTCTATCGCTTAGTCGTCGCTTTTTTATAACTTTAAGATAACGTTATCTATATCCGTATTATTATCGATAAGAGTAGCACCTCTATTATCCTTATCTAAGTGCGGATAAGCTATATCGCTATCTTTATTTTAAAAAGCGATTAGTTAAGGCTAAGGCTAAACTTCCGCTTCTACGCGTTAATATTAAGCACTTTATATTTAACGATATCCCGCGCTTTATATATTTTAGTTATATCCTTAACTAGATTATCGGCTATTTAACTACTACGATATAGGCCGCTAATATTAGCTAAGTTATTAATAATAATAAATACGCTATACTTTTTAACTTTACGGATATTACTAGCTATAAGGTAACTATTATTAAACTTAATAATTACGCGTTATAAGTATCCGCTATTATTACTTATAAGATATATATTAGCATATAGTTATAAAATATAATATAATAAAAAGAAGGCTAGCTTTAGAGTTTTATAATAATAGCACTTAAATTACTTTTTTAAGTAAATTATTTCGCTTAGCTTTTTTAGACGCTAGCTTTTTATTAGAAAAAGGAGATAATTTATTTTTTAACGATTTTTTAATATAGATAGTTAGAATATCTTTAACCTTAATACTTAGGAGCGTAATATTACGGAGGTAACCTAACTAATTATTAGTTATTTTAAAAGGCGGAAAGGGCTAATTTTTAAATAAAGCTTATAGTTAGTAAGTATATAATATAAAAAGGAAAAGAGATAAGGAGAATAAGAAGTATAGCTTATAAATATAAGTTTAGATTATTTTTTAACCTTAGTATTTATTATCTTTATATTAGGTTTAGTATTATTCTTTTTAAGCTTAATATCGGTTTTAGAGTTTCTTTTATAATATTTAGCTTTTATTTTAATATTTAGATATACGGAATAGAAAGGTTAATAGAGTAATAACTTATTAGATATAGTTAAGTTTTATAAGACTATATTATTATCGCGGTTATACGTTTTTAGAAAATAGCGATAGGGACGAGAAGGCGCTATAAGGAGAAAGTCGGAAAATTTAGTAAAGAATTTTTTAGGGGGTATAGGAATACTTAATTAGTTAATATAATATAAATATTATAGTAGCTACGTTTACTAAATATTATTACGGAAAGGAGATATTAAGTAAATAATAGTATTAGTATTATAAATAAAGATTCTAAGCTACGGAGAAGAAGGGAAAAGAGAAAAACCGTAATAGGCGAAATCTTAGTAAAATAGTTAGGGGTATATACTAGTAAAGGCTAGGGGGCAGGTAGAAATCCTAGTAAAAATAAGATAATAATTCTTAGTTTTTATTAGTATTATTCTAAGTAATTTTACGATAAGGTAAATAACTAACGTAATATTTAGGTATTTACGTACCGAACCCGCCTTATAAACTTAGATATTAATAAAAAGGACGGGGGAAATAGGAATAGGTATAGGAGCGAGGCGCTTCGCTACGTATTTTAGCGAAACGAAGACTATAAGGGAAATAGGTATCTACTCCTATATTATAACGGGTATAGGCACGGGGAGTAGTATAATTAACCTAAACCTAATTACTAATAGTAAAAGATACTCCTATATTCCGTCCTACTTATAAAGCTTTCGGGATTATTAAGGGAAATTATAATAGTCCTAGGCTTTTCCCGAAACTAAGTAATATAATTAAGAGGGAGTATATATCTAAAGTTATTAAACGCCCCCGAGTTTCGGTATTCGGCTATCCTATTAAGGTAAGTAGCTAGAAAGGTTCGTAAAAGGCCTTACTACTAAGTTAAAAAGTTCGAGCGGTATTTTATAGGGTAGTCGATCTTTTACTATAAGTCCTATTAGCTTTTAGGTAAGGGGAAGGGTTTAACTAGTTTTAGAGATAAAAGATCTGCGAATATAGTTAGATTATTATAATACGTAATTCCTATAATATATTTATAGTAGTTAAAGTTGCTAAAAGAGAGGCTATAGTTATAGTTTAGTTTATACTAGGATCTAAGTTTAATTAATAGTAATATATTTCTAATATAGGTTTTATTAATAGCCGAAGAGTCTAGCTATAAGCTTTAAATATATATAGTAGGGGAGGATCGTATTATAGAATAAAGTCTTTTACGTTATATATAGGCATATAAGAGTATATACGTATATAAGGAGAAAGGATAAAGAAAAAGAAAAACTCGTAGGTAAAATTATAGTAAAATATATATATAAGGGGATATATTAGTAAAGATATAAGGGGATTATAAGATTATAGTAAGGACGAATCGTAATTTCTAGTTATTTCGCTAAATATTATTTATATTTAATTTTACTTTATAAGAAGATATATTAAGTTTTATAGGAAATAAGCGTATATAGCTAAGTAAGCAGCTTATACTAGATATTATAGGGAGTATAAGCCCGATAATAGTATACGGCTAACGTTAGTAAAGTATATAAGACCGTAAGTAAGAAGGTTCGAGGGGTTTATTTTTAGAAATATTTATTAAAAAATATAATTATATACCTAGGCGGGAGTATAACTAAAGTCTATATAAGAAAGAATAACGAATTAAAAGTATATTTAAATATATATATTAAAGAAAAGAAAGGAAGGATATATTACGCGTTTAGCGAGTATAGGGTAGGAGAAGTAAGTAGAGATAAGTATTATTTATTTATAGTAGCTTATAAAGGCGAGCGCCGGTAAGCCTAGTTAGAGTTTAATTTAGTATATATAAGGCAGGTTAAACTTATCGTCGACGTTATCCTTATATACTCTTATTTTCTAAGAGCTATAATTTAATTCTTCTACTAAATTATCTAACTTTTCTTTTTTCTATTATATATATATATAGGGAAAAAAAATATAAAAAGCTATAAAGAGATAACTTTAGTATAGTAAGGGAACTAACAGATTAAGAAAGAAATAATAACTACGTTAAAAGAGGAGGGCGGTTATACTTATTTTAACCTAAAATAATAATCTATATAGAATAAGGGGGGGGTCGTGCTAAATAGTGCTAGTAGCCGTACGAGTCGTGTCTTTAATAATAGGGCGTTAAGAATACTAAAATATATATTATAAAACCCTATATAATTTCTTTAATACTTTTTTTTATAGGTATAAATACGGAAATATATATATATATTATAAATAGATACTTTAGCGGCGGTAGCAGAGACGATAAAGAAAGATATATATTAGCCTTACCTAGGGTAAAATAAAGGGCATAGAAACGGTTAAATTAAATAGTTCCGGAACCCTTTTTTTCCCTTTAGAGTTTATAACGATAGGAATATAAAAGGCGGTTAAGATAGGATAGAAATTATTATAATATTAGATATATAGTATAGATTAGTTTCCGTTAAGGGAGGAAGGAATTAACTAATAATTAGTCCTTAACCTTATCTTTATAGCTATTTTAAAAGTCGTAAATCGTAAGTTAAGTCTTAAAGAGAACTTATAGTAAAACTCTACTAAATAGAATTATAACTTTATTTTAAATACTAGAATTTAATACTATAAATTACTAATTTATGCACTTTTTTTATAATTTTCTATTTTCGGTAAAATAGTTCCCTTCTTCTTTTCCCTTATTCCTCTTATTTTTATATAGAAATCCGACTTCTTATCGCTTTCTCTATAGAGAATTACTATCTAACTTATCCTTAAAAAGCTAAAGATTACCCCTTATATTATCTAAAAGCTATAATTAAATAAGAAGTTACGCCCCTAAGGTATTTACTATACTCGCTAGGGGTGTCCTTTTTCCCGCACTAAACTATAATATCGGATTCTAGGATTATTATAGTATTATCTTAGGTTAGTTATTATAAGCCGATATATATATATATATATATATATTAAAGTTTAGTTTATTATAAAGGAGGAAAGGAGTAAGCGCGTTAGTAAAGGAAGAATATATAGGGAGTAAGCGCAGAGTTATATAAGGGGGGGGGAGTTTTTAGATAACGGTAGTTTTTAGAGATAAAAGTAAGGCTCTAGCTATAGTTAATTTTACGAGGTAGAAGTTATCTAGTAGAGGGCAGTTTAATAGCGGTAATAGTAATACCTAAGGAAGGTAAGCGCTATACGAATATAAAATACTAATAGAAGCTTACGCTAAGATAGATTAAATAGTTATCGGTACTTTTTTATCTCTTAATATTTTATATAGATAAGGGTAATAAAAGGCGCCTAAGATAGGATAGCGGTTATTATAAAGTATATAGTATTATTTAGTTTCCCTCGAGAAAGGAAGAATTAAGCTAGTTATTAGCCTTAAAGCTTATCTTTATAATATTCCTAAAAGTTATATATTATAAGTCGAGTATTAGAGAGGGCTTATAGGTAAAACTTTACTAAACGGAATTAGAGATTTACTTTAAACCTTAGACTTTTATATAGCGAGTAAGTAAGTTAACTATTATTATAAAGTTTTAAAAGTTTAGTTAGATAGTTCCTATACCTTTATCTCTCCTTTTCCTATCTTTATATAGAAAATAAATATATTATCGCTTTTATAATAAAGGATACTAATAAAGCTTATTACCGTATATAGTATAGCTATATATCCTAATATATATAAGTTAAAAATAACGGTTACGTAAAGGAGTATATAAATATTATAGGTATTTACTATAAAGTAAACTTAATTATATAGTTCTTATTTCGTAGCTAAAGTATATTTATAACTACTATTAAAATATATAGCTTTTAAGCTAATAATAAAAGAATTTTATACTATTACTTAGAAGTAATAATTATTACTATTTATATAAAAATATTATATTAATTATTAATATATTAACTATTAATATTTTTTTCGTTAATATTTTTATTATTAGTATATTCTTTTTATAGTTTATTAGTAGATATTTTATTAATATCTAGTTATTTATTATAAGCGACTAAGGTTATAAAACGTCGCGTAAACGCTATAGTAATTAAGTCTTAGTTAGGACTTAGATCTTTAAGGGGTAAGCTAGTTTTCTTCCTCTTATCGATTTCTACGGCTTTAATAGTAAGCTTCTTTATACGGGTAATCTAAGCACGGGCTTTCGTCTTCTCTTTTTAGGAATCTTCTAATTCTTCTCGATCTATCTGCTATTACTTTACCCTTTTAGTATAGAAATTTCTCGGTATTATATTCTTTATTTTATAAACCTAGCGGGCTTTTCGTAATATTATAGGTAAGTATAATAGCTCGCTTAATATAGAGCGTTATTTAGGCGAAAGAAAGATAAATTAGCGTTAGTCTTTTAGTATTTTTATAATAAGGGGAGGTATAGGAATAAAGGATATATTAGGTAGTAAGTATATATAAGTTAGGGGGTAATATTATATATATATAAGTATTTATTATAGTAAAATATTTTATAAGAAAGTATATTAAGGTTTACGCGTAAAATTATATTAGGGTAATAAAAATAAATATTATTTATTATTAAGATTATAATTATAATACGAGGATAATAATAGAGAGGCGAAATATAAAAGGGAGAACGAAGGAATATACTAGAAGGAAAACGAAAATAAAAGGGAATACGTAATAAGGTAAGGGTAGTATAAAATATTAAGATTACTATATAGAGTTTTATCTAATTAGAATACGGGTTTATAACTAGCTCTTATATATATATATATAGTAATTAGAGAGAGAATTAGTAATATTATAAGTAGGGAAGATTATAAGTTATATTATAACTAGGGAAAACTATAAGTTATACTATAAGTAGGAAAGATTAGGATATAACTTATAAATTTATAATAGAATAAAAAGAGAGATAGGTAGTAAGGCGAGCGTATATAGGGTATACTAAGGAAGAGAGATAGCAATATTAAGAAGAAATAATAAGTATAAGAGTGCGTAAGTATAGATTATAAAAAATACCTTTAAGGATTATATTAATAGTAAACTAATAAACTATAGTTAAGGAGTTATTAGGTATTTTATAATAATAGTAGTAGAGATCCTTAAAGGGGAAACCGTATTAGCCTTATATAGGGAGCTATTAGAGGCTTATATAAAATTTAATTAAATAGTCTCTTAACCTTTTTTTTTATTCTAAGAGATCTAAGTATTAGGATATAAAAGGCGGTTAAGAGAGGATAAGGACTATAACTAAGTATAAAGCGTAGATTAGTTTCCCTTAGGCTAAGAGAGAGGAAGGAATTAATAAAGAATTAGCCCTTAACCTTATCTTAATAGCTATTAAAAAAGTCGTTAATCGTAAGTTATATCTTAGAGAGGAGTTATAATAAAACTCTAGTAAATAGAATTATAGCTTTTTTTTTAAATATTACACTTTTATACGATAAATTACTAATTAAAACTCTATTTTTAAAGTTTTAAATACTTTATTAAATAGTTCTCTTTTCTTTTTTCTTATTTCTTTTATCTTTATATAGAAAATCGCCTTCTTATTATTTTCCCGATAGAGAATTTCAATCTAGCTTATCCCCTTATAGCTAGAGATCCCCCTTATACTAGTTAAAAACTACGGTTACCTAGGATTAGGAGTTACGGTTCTTCGTATATAGGTATCTAGCTATTTACTTACTTAATTATATTACTTTAATACGCTATAAATAGCGAAGCTTATTTAAGCTCCTTTTTAAAATAGCTATAATTATATAATAGAAAGTTCTCTTTAATCTTAATTTTTACTCTAAATTTACGATATCTTTATACCTTTAGCTATTAAATATATCTATTATAAGAAACGTTCTTTATAATTAATAAGATCCCGTTAACTAAAGAGCATATCTTAGTTATCTAGCTTAGATATTTTTCTTCTACTTAATACCTATCTTAGATTCTATCTATTCGACGAAATATATTCCTATAAATATTATATATATAATTAATAAGATACTTTCTACTAAGAGGATAATAATTTCTAACTATCCTCTACTAAGATAAAGTAATAGCTTTTAACTATTAAACTCCTTAACTTAAATATACCTACTAACGTTTAAATAAATATTATAATAACCTAGTAAGACGCTTACTCTAAACCTAAGTATAGAGGAAGAATATACTAATAAGAGGCTATAGTATCTAGCTACCGTAGCTTTATAAACTATTACTAGTATATAACTAAAGCTTACTAAGGTATTACTAGTTAATACGAACCTATTATTACTAATAACTATTAACTATTACCTTATAAAAAACTACTAAGCTTAAATAAATAATTACTTTAGAAACGCTTAACTTTAGCAATAGTTAACTTAGAGATAATAAGGATATAATAATATATAAGTAATACGCTTATTTAAAGAAAAAATATTAAGGCTATCGCCTAAGTTACGATATATTAACGTTTATTAGTATTAACTAGGAGGGGAGATTTAAGAAAAATAATATTAAGATTACTTAGATCTAAATTTCCGATATAGTTAGAGATAGTTTTATAAAACTTTTTTAAAAATAATTATCTAGGGAGTTTAAAACCGAACTTATACTCGGAGGCAAAGTTATCTAACTCTTAGTTATTAATATATTTCTTTTTTATTATTATATTTTTTTTTTTTATTTTTACTTATATTTTATATTATTATTTGCGTAAGTATTATTTTTATATTTATTATATACTATCCTTTATATAAAGGAGAAGTTACCTCCTAAACTAATATCTTTTCTCCGCGTTTACCTAAGCTTGCTAGGCCGTAGTTAAAGTAAAAGGGTACGGTATACCCCCCGGCTACTATATAGAGTGCTTAAGATACTCCGGCGAGAGGAGACTAACTTACCTATTCGGAGGCTCGGGGGAATACTCGAGTTTTATAATCTCTCTATCTTTCGTAATATTATCGTTATCGGCGATTATATTAGCAAGCTATACTATTATTCTAGCTACTTTTATTAGACGCTAGAAAGAATATTATCGCCTAAAGCTAGCTTATAAATAGCTTATATAAGCGCTATATTAGAAGCTAGGAAGCGATATATAATATTAGAATAGATATACTCTAGTTTTCAGATAGCTATATTTCTAATAAGGCGTAGTATTCTAATTATTATAACTTTATATAACTAAGGCCTTAAAATATATATAGCTATATATAATTTAAATAGCTACTAGCTAAGTAAATATAATAGTCTTAGTTAGAAGAATAATATTTCTTATAAGTAGCGTAAGTGCTTATTATTCTAATATCTATAAAAGAAGAAAAATATATTATTTTAGGTTATATATAAAATCCGTAAGCGAATACTTATATTAATACTAAAAGCGTTTATTATAGCTAATATTAGCGCGTATATAATTAAAATTTTAAGGAGGCGATAACGCCTTTTTAGTACGCTATAATCGAGGGTAGAAAAAAATTCTATATTTCTTTTCTTATAAAAGAATCTATATAAGAAAAAAAAAAGAGGAAGAGGATAAAGAAAGAAGGAAGAAGAAAAGAGAGAGAGGAAGAGAAGAGGGCGTTTTATACCCTACCTAGATAACTTATCTAGCATAACTAGTTTAATAGGTATAAAAAAGCAGTAAACGGTAACGGGTTTATTTACTAGGGGATAAGAAAAGTAGTAAATAGGTTTATCTTAAGAATAATAGTTAACGAGTTTATACCTTATAGGATAAGAATAGCAGTTAATAGTTTTATTCCTTAGGGGAGAAGAATAGTATTTAACGAGTTTATCCCTTAGGGGATAAGAATAGTAGTTAACGGTTTTATACCTTAAAAGATAAGAATAGTATTTAATAAGTTTATCCCTTAGGGGAGAAGAATAGTATTTAAGAGGTTTATCCCTTAGTAAATAAGATAAGTAATTAATAAGTTTATCCCTTAGGGGATAAGATAAGTAATTAATAAGTTTCTATTATGCTAATATTACTACTTAGTACTAAATACTAGCGCGGTAAATAGGTAAATATAGGAGATATAAAAGTATTATTCGGATAAATTTACCTAAACGGTTAAGCGATATAATAACTAAGACTATACGTCCCTTAGCCTATATATAGATATTATATTATAATACGTTTTATAATAATATTTTATAAATTATATTTAAATATAGGAACTCCTAAAAATATTACGATATATAAGGAGCTATTTTAGAGCTATCTAGGTAATAAGTTTATAATTAAGCTTACGAAGGAATATAAGTATAACTATAAAACCCTCGTAAAGGAACTAAAGGATAATTTAAGATTTCTCTTATAGAAAAAGTAATAGAGAGTTATTATAGACTAAGCTAAGAATATAAAAAATATATAAAGTTAAAGTAAGTGGAATTTTTATTAGCTAAGGATAATAGTAGCTAATTAATCTCTTTTTAATAGCTAAGGGAGAATATTACTAGCTATAGAAGAAATATAGCGGCTATTAACTAAGATACTGTTAGTAAATTCGTTTTTAGGTTTATTATCTACTTAGCTAATTACGCTATAAGAGATAAGATATACTAAGAAATCGTCCTTAGACTTATTTTAGTTTATTAAGTTTATCGGCTACCTTAAAACGGACTATCGTAAAACTTTAAAAAAGGGGTATTAACGAAGGTATAATAGCTAGCGTTATCCGGATTTCGGTTTCTTAAGCTAATATACCGTAAGTATAGGATAAAGTAAACGATAAATTCGAATCCCTCGTCTTTATAATTATATACGCCGGTAAGCTAATAATATACTAATATAGTTCCGTGCTTTTAAAAATACTAAATAGGATTAACCTTAAAAGAATAGTTTTTAGGGATTATCTTAAAAAGTTCTATTAAGCGGAAGATAGATAGTAATCCTCTAACTTAGATAACTAGCTTCTATAAGGGAAAGTACCCCCCTCCGTTAAAACTACTACCCTCCTAACTAGGGAGGAATTTAACGCCGAATTAAATAAGAATTAGGTTTTAAGTATTAGAACCCTTAATTAAATAGTTTTAAAAAGTTATATATCTTTTAGTAACTAAACTAATAAAGTAATTATTAGGGATAGTCTCCTCGATATTTAGACTAAGCTAAAAAAACCACCCTTAAAATTTAGCTCCCTTAAATTACTAAAGTAAAAAAAGCCCTTTATATTAAAGCTATCTTACGGTTATTATATAAGCTTTAAATACCCGTAACCTTTCTTACTTAATATTTATAGGGAGGAAGGGGAAGGTATTTTAGTTTAGATAGTATACTTAAACGAAAGTACGATAACTCTTCTTTATTTTAACTTCTTTACTAGACCCTAATACTTATAATAAATTACTTTACTTTAATTCTAGGACCTTTTAAGCCTGCTCCTTAATATTAGGCTACTTATTACCCTCTCTAAGCTCTAAACCGTCGTCTAGGAATAGATTCGGTATATCCTTAATTAAGTAAGGCGTAACTTAAGGATTTAGATAGTCCTTATATATAATAGAGTTAGTAAAAATATCCTAGCTACCGATAAAGTAACTTACTATCTATAAGGCCTTACTAATCTCTGCCCTATAAGCGTACTTAGAGTACTAACGCTAATTATAAGTAGCCGCCCTAGTACTATTTTAAATATAATTAGAATAACTATAACCCCCTTAGCTATATATCGAAATATACTTATAAAATAGCGTTAATATATATTTCCTATAGTAGGTAATAGTTATTATTTATAATTATAGGTAATAAGTATATAACCTTAGGTTACGTTAACTAAAAATTAAGATAAGAAGAGCTTTATAGTATTTAGGGCGTTTCCCTTAAATTAAATAGTTAAAAAAGAAGCCCTCTAAGTGCGCGATCTTAGTTAGGATATAAGTAACTCGGGGTTCCCTTAGCGTCTTCTCCTAGTACTCTCTCTCTCTAGCCCTAATAAAGTAATAAAGAAAGAACTTAAGAGGAGACGTAGTACTTATTTCTATCTTAATAAAAGCCGGGGCTTCTTAAGGAACTTTCTTACGGAAAGCTATCTTAATAAATATAAGAACGCTAAAATGCCCGATATTAACGCCTCCCTTATACTAAATTTTAAGGTAGGCGTAAATCTAGGTAGAGAAAATTAGTCTTAATATCCGGAATTATTTAATTAAAATACTTACGTATATATATTTAAAGTAAGGAAGAGTTTTTAGCACTATACGGCCTTACTAGCCTAGGCTTAATAGGACGCTTATATTTTCGGTATCTAACTTATATAAGATAAGGTTATAAACGTTAGGGAGACGTTTCTTTTTCTCCTCGATTATCTCCTTTTCCGTTAACTTAGGCGCTATTACGATTAAAGATTCTTATTACTATTAACGCGTTTAAGTTAAGTAGGTAAAGAAAGAAAAAAAAGAGAGGAAGAGGACGAGGGCGATATAAATAGCGAGCTAATAATTATTTATTCCTAATTAGGAAGGAGCCCTCCCCGCTCTTCCCTTCGCGATATCGTAGTATTAACCGAAGTATAAAGTAGTAAGCTTAAGAACTAAGGTAGCGAATAATAATAAAATAAGGTAACGCGTTTTTCCTCTTTTCTTACGCGCACCCTCTTTTTCCTTTAAACTAACTATTTATTTAATAACTAAGCTATACTTAGCGTACTATTATTATAACTAAAATATATTATAAATTTAGCAGACCTAGATTATAAGCTTAGTAAGGAAGTAGACTTTAAACCGGAAAGGTTATTTTTTAGCGAACGAAATAATAAGTTTACTATTACGGCGATACTTTATAGTAGAGTAACGATAAGGCCTATATCGCCTAATCTCCCTTTCTTAGCGGTAACTTCCGAGCTCGCGCGAACCCTTAAGTATAAATAGCCCCCTTAGTTTATAAAATAAATAGTTTAGCTAAAGGAACGCGTTAAGCTTTTTATAGATACGATTAAATACTTATATATATTTTAAGCTAGTAAGGAGATTACTAATATTATCCTATTTAATAATATCTAAGATTAAAGTAGCTATATAGATAATATAAGGCGTTTTATTTTTAGAGTATAGAGATAATTATAAGTAATTAGCTTTAAGCTAGGAGTTATAATAAAAATCTTAAATAAGGGAATCTAGGATAAAGTGCACCTATTTATAATTCCTATAATAATTACGATACCTATTACCGTAAATAAGATTACTAATATATTATTTAAGAAGAAAATCTATTATATCGTGCTTAAGTTTAACCTTAAGTAGGAAGCAAATAGTTACCCCTTTCTAGGTAGTATAGTTAATTTTAGAGCGGATAGGACCGATATTAGGTATTATTAAGGTAGCTTTTTTTAAGATTAGTAAGCCTAAGTACTCTATTTTTTTAACTTAATAGAGCCGGGGCGAGTGCCTTAATCGAAAAAGGTAATAGCTATATAGAGAGATATCTTAAGCGAGTTTTAAAGGGACTGCCCCTTTAATTTTATCGTTATTCCTAAAACGCGATAGAAAGGAGAGTACGAATACGGATACCTAGCCCTTTCTATACTATAATATTAAGCCCGTAGCTTTATCGGTCTTAAACTTAATATATATATTAATAGCTTATCGAATAAGCGAGGATTAAGCGTTAAATAGTTTAGAGAAGATCTTAAGACCCCCCCGGATTCCCGTATTCTCTTACGAGATTAGGCTATATAAACCGAAGATAGCGACGGTAATAACTACGATAAATTAATCGCTTAGATAACTAGTAACCTATATACTATTAAGGCGAATAAACTAAATATCCGAAAGTTAGAATAGTTTAACTTCTTAGGAAATAGTTATAGATTTAAACTAAGGAACTAGGAGGGCGGCGAAGATCTCTTAATAAAGCTAGAAGTAAGCTTAACGACGCTTAGGGGCCTATGCCCCGAGGCTACTATCCCCTATTACCAGATCCTTAGAAGATACTAAACTATTACGCTTAAAACCCTTACTAATAACTCTATAATAAAAAGCTATATTATAATACTATATTTAGGCGCTACTAAAGTTAGAAGATAGCTTTAGGGAGATCGGGAAGAACTATAAAAGATCGATATTAATAACTTTAATAGGGGCGAAGGGGCCGGGGATAATAAGGCTTTAGATAAGGAAAAGGTTAGGGAGGAAAATAACGAGGACCTTCTTAAGGATAAGACTATAAAAGGCCTAACTAATAATTAAATAGTTCCGATATCTAGCCTTTTATCTTCTCTTAGATTTAAAGACCCCCTAATTTTAGAAGGAGTTAGATAAGAGATAAGCGCTATAAAGAATACGAGGAAGGAAGATAAGGCGACTAAGGCGCCTAATAACGCTATAACTAAAGAGGAAATAACTAGGATAAAGAAAATAATCCCTTAGAAATTAACGGGCATATTATAGCCTAAGAAACTTACTATAGGGAAGAAAATACCCGTAAGATTAAACCTAGCCCTAATATAGCCGGCTTTCTCTCCGAGGCGCAGCGTAAGGACGAAGAAGTTAACGAAGCGTAACTATTTAATTAAAAACCCTACGTTATAAAAAACAGCCCTTAAAAGAAAAGGGGAGGAAAAAGATATAGGAACGCTAAAATTAATACGCTTTACTTATTTTACCTTAGGTAAGAACCTTATAGTCTAGCTTAGCGAAGGACTTATAGCTATAAATATAAGCTAAGAATTAATTAACCTAGACCCGCTTAGCTTTAAAGTTAGAGGGGTTAAGCGTTATAAGAATTATATAACTTAGACTAAGAGTTACGGATATATACGATAAGGAAGGCATATCGCACTTAATACGGCCGGATCTATTATAATATATACCGGACGCGTACTTATTAGAAACTAGCTTTAAAAACTAAAGATAATCTTAATAATCCTAAAGACTAGTTCTTTTATTAGCTTATAGCCCCCGGGGCTTATATACCCTAATATATAAGCTAAGATTAATAAGGCTATCGATAACTATTTAATTAAGTAATAACGGGAGCGAGAAAAGGGACCTAAGAGAGATATGCTACTAGTAGGCGGTCGGCGCGAACGCTAGAGTTAATAAATCTAAAGGTTAAACCCTAAGGAGAAGTAACTAAAGTTTCCTTTATTATTTCCTTTACGAAAAGTCCTTTCCGCCTTTATTTTATCGCGCTTATACGTACCTTATTTAAGTTATAAGAAAAAGTTAGTTATTACCGAGAAAAAGGGCTAATTACTTATTATTACGGCACGCGCTTAGGGAGGAGTTTAGCGGCGGAGATAGGGACGCCGAAAGAAATATAAGCGCTTACCTTAGCTAGGGAATTATTAGGGACTTATAAAAAGTTTAATTAAATAGTTCCTAAACCTTTTCTTCTTTTCCTAAAAGCTGCTAAGGGTTAATATACGAGAGTAGTTAAGCTAAGATAAGGGCTATTACTAGGTATATAATATAGATTAGTTTCCCTCGAAAGAGGACGAATTAAATAAGTAATTAGCCCTTAACCTTATCTTTAAAGCTATAATAAAAATCGTATATTGTAAGTTAAGTTTTAGAAAGGATTTATAGTAAAAACTTTACTAAACGGAATTATAACTTTATTTTAAACTTTATACTTTTATATTATAAATTACTAATTTAAATACCCTTTTTAAAATCTTTAGTATTTAATTAAATAGTTTTTACTTTTATATTACTTCTTTCTCTTATCTTTATATAAAGAACCGACTCCTTATTATTTTCCCTATAGAGAATTACTATACGGCTCTTCCCCTTATAGCTAGAGATCCCCCCTTATATTAGTTAAAGACTTTAGTTACGTAAGAAGTTACGCCTTTTAGGTATTTACTATACTTACTTAAGGTATCCTTTTTCCCCCGCTAAAGTACTATGCTAATAACTAGTTCGTTAGCTCCGATCTCGCTAAGATACTTACCTTAAGATATTTTATTAGTTAATAAAAGATTTAATTTAAATAAAAAGGTTTATTCCTTCTAAAAGGAGGCGATTATAATAGCGAAGTTAAGGCTTAAAATAAAAGCTAAGGTAAAGGCTAATAATAAAATAGCCCGAAAAGCTAAGGGCTAATTCTATTTTCGCTATAAGGATAGAGAGTTAAGGGGGGGGGGTTTATATAGGTATTACTTTTAACCTAACCCCTAGGGGATAAGGAGTATAATAAACGGGTTTATCCCGAAAAAGATAAGAGTAATTAGGGAGTTTATCTCTTAGGGAATAAGAATAGTAATAAATAGGTTTATAGCTTAGGGAATAAGAAAAGGAATAGGTAGGTTTATAAGTAAATAAGTTTATCTAATAGGGGATAGGAAAAGGAGTAAACAGGTTTATAAGTAAAAGGGTTTATCTTTTAGGGAATAAGAATAGAGTAAATAAGTTTATCCTTTTAAAGATAAGAAAAGTAATAAATAAGAATAAGTTTATACTTAGGAGAAAGAAAAGTAGTTAGCGAGTTTAACTTTAGGGGAGAAGAAAGGTAGTTACCTAGCTTATCTTATAGTTTATAAGAGGAGTAGTTAATAGGTTTCTATAACCTTAGTATTAGTACTAAATACTAGCGTAGTATTTAGCTAGATTTTAGAGATATAGAAATATTACTTAAATAAATTTCCTATAAGGTTAAACGCTATAATAAGTAAGACTATACGCTTAATAGCTTATAGTAGAAAATTAAGTTATAGTATATTTTATAAAGATATTTTATAGATAAAATCTAACGATAAAAACTTATAATAGTATTATAAGATTTAAGGAGTTACTTTAGAGCTATCCGAGTAATAAGTTTATAAATAAGCTTCCTAGTATAATTATAAATCCTTCGAGAAGGAGCTATAGAATAATTTAGGATTTCTCTTACTATAGAAGTAGTCGGGCTAAAGAGTGATTATAGACGAAGCCTACTATTAAGGATAAACCTAGCAGGCACTTATATAACTAAGCTAGTTTAGCGGGGTTAAAAGGATACTCTCGAAGAAAGGAAAAAGAAGAAGAAAAAGGGAAAAAGGGATAAAGGGGTAATTCCGTATAATTCCTAGAAATTTAAAAGATATAGAATTAAAAGGGCTAAGGGAGGAAGGAATCCGTAGCAGGTAGCCCTACTTTGCTAGGTCCGAATACGCTTACAGCGACTAACTTTATATAAAAGGGCTCACAGCTACTTTAGGTCTTCTTGCTAAGGGTAGGAAATCGACCCCTTCTTATAAGTATAAATCTAACCCTTCTTAGGTCCTTTAGCCCCCTCTAGCTAAGCGAATATTAATTAATTAGATCTATTAAATTAGGTAGGTGAGATTAAACGACCTTTCTAAACCTTGCAGTCCTAACCGGCCCGTATAATTTAGCAGGTCCCTGCAGGCCTATACGGACCGGATAGTCCTATATACTTCCTTAAGACGGTCTTCTCTATAAGGGCTATATATATATATAGGCAGGAGTGCCCGTTACTCCCGCGAAACTAGGAGGCCTTTTCTTCTTTATCCTTATAGCTTGGCAGCTAAGTTAGCTTCTTTATTATTATAGGTATAAAATTATTATACTTATTCGTTACCTTCTATAATAATAGCGCTCTAGTAAGCGTAATTATACCGATAAGATTAAAGATATATCTATTAAACGGGCTATCCGATACTAATATCGAGGGATCCTAAAAAAGAGTATACTTATTATCGCAATGCCCTCTCGTACGCGACGTATAAAGAGGGTAGATATCTAAAAACTAAATACCTATTCGAACGTATAAAGTAATAAATAAGGAATATAAAAGGTAAAGTAAAGAGTTATAAGATAAGAAGGATCTCGTATAAAAGGTCCTTATAACTCGGGTAAGCTATATATATATTAGAATAAGGCTATAAGGGTAGTATAAGGCTACGAGGTATCGTAAGATTCCTTAATAATATTAAGTCTAAGTAAGTAAAATACTTCTTAGCTAAGGATAATAGTAACTAATCGATATCTTTCTAATAGCTAAGAAAGAATATTACCTACTATGGAGTAAATATAACGGGTATTAACTAAGAGATTATTAGCAAACTTAGCTTTAAGTTCGTTATCTAGTTAGCTAATTACGCTAAAAGAAATAAGATATACTAATAAATTATCCTTAGAGCTATTCCTATATATTTAGTTTATTAGCTACCCTATATTAAACTATAGTAGAATTTTTAAGAAGATATATTAATAAAGGTAAGAATAACTAGTAGTTCGGGCCTATAACTAGTAGCGTTAAAGAATACGGTAAGGTAGTTAATAGTATAATTATAGTAAAAACGCTAAATTTTATTTACTTTAAGGCAACTGCTAATAAGCTATTTAGGGAAATAGGGAAGGATAGTAAAGGCGTTATTATAGCGCGGAAGTATCTAGTATTATATAGCCTACCTTATAGGCCTCCCTTTTAGTTAGTTAGCGCTACTAGCTTTACTTCCTAGGGCCCTAGCCTTACTATATAAACCTAGCAGAATTATAGTTATTATATTAGAAATATTACTATATTTATCGAGGCTGCCTTTCGCTATATAAGATATAGAAATAGCTTTTTTAATACTAAGCGCTAAGTATCCTAGATTTCCTTTAATACTAAGTATAAAAATAACAGCCGCTATAATTATAATTTTTACTTAACTAGCTTAAGGAATACCTAGAGAGAAATTTATTAATTAGTAGTTAGTACCTTAGAAGCTTAGACTAAAAGAGAAATAAACTACTAAGTATAAGAAGAGCGGGCTAATATATATAGTTAATTTTACGAGTAATATATATAAGATATACTATATTATACTAGTAGCCTATATAAGTATCTAGGCATATATATATATATAGACTATTTATTAGAAAGGAAAAATTATAAGGCTTAGGGGAAGACCTTTTACTTAATAAAGTTAGCTAGCTTATAGGCCCGATTCGTTATATTAGAAAGCTTATTTATTATAAGTTATCTATCCGAAGTTACGCCGGTTTTAAGTAAGGGATAACTATATTTCCTTAGTTCCTATTATACGTAGATATTATCTAAGTTCTAAGTAGTTACGGTACGTATATCGGCAAATATTATAGCGAAGATCTTAAGTTATATTATAGGGGCCTACTTTATAAACCTCCCTCTTAGTTAGTTAGCGCTACTAACCTTACTTCTTAGGGCATAGCTTTATAAAATAAACCTAGTAAAATTATTATTATAGTTATAAGTATTAGGAATTTTAATACTTTTATTAGTACTACTATTAACTTTATAATAAGTTACTTTTATAAGAATACTCTATTACTATTTTAGTTAGTCCCTAGCCCCGTAGCTACGAGGGTAGTATTAGAAAAGAAGAACCGACTCTAATTTATATAACTATAAGTAAATAAGATATAATTAAAGGGGTTATTAAATATAAAAGGAAAACTCTAATACGAAGATATATATATTTATTTAGATTCCCTAGTAATAATAAAATACTCCTACTTAGTATATCGCTAGCTTAGAAGCTAGTATCTTTATTTTTAAGAGCCTTTCTCTAAAAACCGCTATTTTTATATATATATATATATTATATATATAAGGAAGGCCTCTAAGCTTAAGGGTCGGAAGTTAAGCTTTCTATATTTATAGTTTATATAAATATATATATAATATACTTACCTATATTCTAACTCTTAAATATATAAATTAATTACTTAGTTTATTCTTTATTTAACGTAATATTCCGATTCCGTTAGAATCCGTCTAAGATTATAACCTTAGTAAAAGGTAGCTTATAATCACTACTTATAGACGGCCTTAAGACGGGTGCCGAGTCCCTTTATAATAGACTTACTTATATATATATTTCCCTTATCTTACCTAACCGGAGCTCGGGCGAGTATAACTCTAGCCGAGGAAAAGATCGAGCGGGGTTATAATTTCTACTAGGGTTATCTTAAGATCGTGCCGTAAATAGCTAAGCGACTAACTTACTTATTAAAGGCAAATATCTTATAAGTAATATTTACCGAATTTATTAACTTAATCTTTTAGGTATTAGGATATATATTATAGAAAGTAAATATATCTTTTTACTATTATTTACGCGTAATAATATAAACTTAGATAAATAAGGCGATTAGCGACTTTACTAAAGACGAAACTAAGGAGGAATTAGTACGTATATATATAAGAGAAAGAGATATTTAGATATCCCTAATAGCTAATTAGTTAGTAAATTATAAGTATAGCTATAAGCTATATAACTATAAATATATAATATATATATAAGATATATATTTTAGCTTACTTACCTACTTATATAAGGCTATCTTTAAAGAATATATTATTTATTATTATACTTATCGTGCCTCTTATAATAAGTCTTTATAATAAAAACTAGCGGAGAAAGTTTAAACTTTATATTAGCGAATTATATTATTATTATAAACTTATAATAGAAAATAACGAAAGAGAAGTAAGCGAAATATTATAGCTATAGCGTATAGCGTTTCGGGCAGAGGAAAGAGACGCGTATAGCGTTTCGGAAAGACGAAAGAGACGCGTATAGTATTTCGGGCAGATAAAAGAGACGCGTATAGCGTTTCGGATAGATAAAAGAGACGCGTGCAGTATTTCGGATAAACGAAAAAGAAGCGTATAGCGCTTTAAGTAAACTAAAGAGATATATCTTATCTATATCTTAGTTTAAGGAGTAAAAGTCGAGTTCTATATTTCGTTAATATAGGTGCGAAAAGATAAAAAGATTAACTATACCGTATAAGATAATAACTATATACTAGAGATAATAGGTATTTATCCCCTAAAAGATAAGAAGAGGAGTTAACGGGTTTATCCTTTAGGGATAAGAAAGGTAGCGTATAGCGCTTTAGGTAAACGAAAAAGACGCGTTTCGTCTATATCTTAGTTTAAGAAGCGGAAGTTAAGTCCTATATTTTATTAATATAAGTACGAAAAGATAAGGAGATTAACTATATTATATAGGATAATAACGATATACCTAAGATAATAGGTATTTATCCCCTAAGGGATAAGGAGAGTAGTTAATAAGTTTATCCCTTAAGGGATAAGAAAAGTAGTTAATAAGTTTATCCTTTAAGGGATAAGAAAAGTAATTAATAAGTTTATCCCTTAAGGGATAAGAAAAGTAGTTAATAAGTTTATCCCTTAGGGGATAAGAAAAGTAGTTAATAAGTTTATCCCTTAGGGGATAAGAAAAATAGTTAACGGGTTAGTTCCGTAGAAGATAACTAGAGAGAAGTAAGTTAATTATCGCGTATAGCGCTTCGGGTAAACTAAAAAGACACGTTTTATCTATATCTTAGTCCGAAGAGCGGGAGTTGAGTCCTATATTTCGTTAATATAGGTGCGAAAAGATAAGGAGATTAACTATACCGTATAAGATAATAACGATATACCTAAGACGATAAGTATTTATCCCCTAAGGGATAAGGAGAGTAGTTAATAAGTTTATCTCTTAAGGGATAAAAAGAGTAGTTAATAAGTTTATCTCTTAGGGGATAAGAAAAGTAGTTAATAAGTTTATCTCCTAAGGGATAAGAAGAGGAGTTAATAAGTTTATTTTTTAAAAGATAAGAAAAGTAGTTAATAAGTTTATCCCTTAGGGGATAAGAAAAGTAGTTAATAGGTTAGTCTTATAGAAAATAATTAGAGAGAAGTAAGCTAATTATTATATATAGCGCTTTAAGTAAACTAAAAAGACGTATCTTATCCGTATCTTAGTCCGAGGAGTAAAAGTTAAGTTTTATATTTCGTTAATATAAGTATAAAAGGATAAGGAGATTAACTATATTATATAGGATAATAACGATATACTTAAGATAATAGGTATTTATCCCCTAAGGGATAAGGAGAGTAATTAATAAGTTTATCCCTTAAAAGATAAGAAAAGTAATTAATAAGTTAATCTTATAGAAGATAACTAAAGAGAAATAAGCTAATTATCGTATATAGCGCTTTAGGTAGACTAAAGAGACGCGTCTTATCCGTATCTTAGTCTAAAAAGCGGGAGTCGAGTCTTATATTTCGTTAATATAAGTATAAAAAGGTAAGGAGATTAACTATACTATATAAGATAATAATAATATACCTAAGATAATAGGTATTTATCCTTTAAGGGATAAGGAGAGTAGTTAATAAGTTTATCCCTTAAGAGATAAGAAGAGTAGTTAATAGGTTAGTTTTATAAAAAATAACTAAAGAGAAGTAAGCTAACTATCGCGTATAGCGCTTTAAGTAGATTAAAAAGACGCGTCTTATCTATATTTTAGTCCGAGAAGCGGGAGTTAAGTCTTATATTTTATCGATATAAGTGCGAAAAGATAAGGAGATTAACTATATTATATAAAATAATAACGATATACCCGAAATAATAGGTATTTATCCCCTAAGGGATAAGGAGAGTAGTTAATAAGTTTATCCCTTAAGGGATAAAAAGAGTAATTAATAAGTTTATCTTTTAGGGGATAAGGAGAGTAGTTAATAAGTTTATCTCTTAAGGGATAAGAAGAGTAGCTAATAAGTTTATCCCTTAGAAGATAAGAAAGGTAGTTAATAAGTTAGTTCCGTAAAAGATAACTAGAGAGAAGTAAGCTAATTATCGCGTATAGTACTTCGGGTAGATTAAAGAGACGCGTCTTATCTATATCTTAGTCCGAGGAGCGGGAGTCGAGTCTTATATTTCGTTAACGTAGGTGCGAAAGAATAAGGAGATTAACTATATTATATAAGATAATAACGATATACCTAAAATAATAAGTATTTATCCTCTAAGGGATAAGGAGAGTAGTTAATAAGTTTATTTCTTAAGGGATAAAAAAAGTAGCTAATAAGTTTATCTCTTAAGGGATAAGAAAAATAGTTAATAGGTTAATCTTATAAAAGATAATTAGAGAGAAGTAAGCTAACTATCGCGTATAGCGTTTTAGGCAGACTAAAAAGACGCGTCTTATCCGTATCTTAGTCCGAGGAGCGGGAGTTAAGTTTTATATTTCGTTAACGTAGGTGCGAAAAGATAAGGAGATTAACTATATCGTATAAGATAACGATAATATACCTAAGATAATAGGTATTTATCCCCTAAGAGATAAGGAGAGTAGTTAACGGGTTTATCCCTTAGGGGATAAGAAGAGTAGTTAATAAGTTTATCCCTTAAGGGATAAGAAAAGTAATTAATAAGTTTATCCCTTAGGGGATAAGAAGAGTAGTTAATAAGTTTATCCCCTAAGGGAGAAGAAGAGTAGTTAATAGGTTTATCTCTTAGGGGATAAGAAAAGTAATTAATAAGTTAGTCCCGTAGAAGATAACTAGAGAGAAGTAAGCTAACTATTACGTATAGCGCTTCGGGTAAACTAAAAAGACGCGTTTTATCCGTATCTTAGTTCGAGGAGCGGGAGTTAAGTCCTATATTTCGTTAACGTAGGTACGAAAAGATAAGGAGATTAACTATACTATATAGGATAATAATAATATACCTAAGATAATAAGTATTTATCCCCTAAGGGATAAGGAAAGTAGTTAATAGGTTTATCCCTTAGGGGATAAGAAGAGTAATTAATAAGTTTATCCCTTAGGGGATAAGAAAAGTAGTTAATAAGTTTATCCCTTAAGGGATAAGAAGAGTAGTTAATAGGTTTATCCCTTAGGGGATAAGAAGAGCAGTTAACGAGTTTATCCCCTAAGGGATAAGAAGAGCAGTTAATAAGTTTATCCCCTAGGGGATAAGAAGAGCAGTTAATAAGTTTATCCCTTAGGGGATAAGAAGAGCAGTTAACGGGTTTATCCCTTAGGGGATAAGAAGAGCAGTTAATAAGTTTATCCCCTAGGGGATAAGAAGAGCAGTTAATAAGTTTATCCCTTAGGGGATAAGAAGAGCAGTTAACGGGTTTATCCCTTAGGGGATAAGACTAAGGGATAAGAAGAGCAGTTAACGGGTTTATCCCTTAGGGGATAAGAAGAGCAGTTAATAAGTTTGTCCCTTAGGGGATAAGAAGAGCAGTTAACGGGTTTATCCCTTAGGGGATAAGAAGAGCAGTTAACAGGTTTATCCCCTAGGGGATAAGAAGAGCAGTTAACGGGTTTGTCCCTTAGGGGATAAGAAGAGCAGTTAATAAGTTTATCCCCTAGGGGATAAGAAGAGCAGTTAATAAGTTTATCCCTTAGGGGATAAGAAGAGCAGTTAACGGGTTTATCCCTTAGGGGACAAGACTAAGGGATAAGAAG
>PDHQ01000359.1:0-31933 GCA_003339415.1 Ophiocordyceps camponoti-saundersi (nom. inval.)
AAATAAATAAATAAATAAATAAATAAATAAATAAATAAATAAATAAATAAATAAATAAATAAATAAATAAATAAATAAATAAATAAATAAATAAATAAATAAATAAATAAATAAATAAATAAATAAATTATTAAATTATTAATATACTTATTAATAAACTTTAAAATAATAGTAAGGTAAGCTTTAAGGTAAAGAAGAATTTTAATATAAATATAATTTTTAATATACTATTCTAAAAGCTTTTTAAAAGCTAAAAATTATTAGTTTTTATAAATAAATAAATAAATAAATAACTTACTTATAAGCTTATAATATAGCTTAAAGTTTAGGGAAATATAAGCTATAATTAAGCCTAAATAGGTATCTTAAATAGCTAAAGTCTAGATATTAAAAATAAAGCTATAAAAGCTACTTTTAAAAAAGTAACTTATAAAGTTATTATTTAACTTTAAAAGGGCTTTATTAAAGTAGTTTTTTAAAAAATCCTTTAACTTAGCGTAATAAATAAGCTAATAGTTCTTAAAAAAAATTAATTAAAAATTTGAATAAAAGGAAAATAACTTACTAATTATAATAAGTAAGAAGCTTATTAAAAAGCTTAGAGTAAATTATAAAAAAAGAAATATTTATAGTTAAAAGAAAATTAATAATTAAATTCTAAGCTAAATTAGTAATAAAAGCTAAGTTTAGCTTAGCTTTTTTTTTCGAAAAAACTTTATAAATTTTTTTAATAAATTATTCTAATATAAAATTAGTAAATTAATAATAAAAAGGCTAAAAACTTACTTCTTTTTAAGTTTTTTTTTAGAATTTTTATTATAAGTAATTATTTTATATTTATTCTTATAATGCTAGGATAAATTCGAAGCTTAAAACTTATAAACTAGAAAAATAAACTCCTTCAAATAGCTATTTATATAAAGATTAATTAATAACGCTTTTTTATAATAAAAAAATAAGGAAAAAAAAGAAAAAAAAATAACTAATATAGTATAAATAGCTTTTACTTTTTATTTTTTATTTTCCTTAATTAGAAAAAGCTATTAGGTAAATAAGCTATATTATAAAATATAAATTATTAAATTCTTATCTAAGCTTAATTTAAATTCTTTTATATTATATTAAGAAATAGTTATTTTTTCCTTTTCTTTTCCTTTTTTTAAAAGGCTTAAAAGTTCCTAAAAAAGTCCCTAATCTAAAAACTTAATATTATTTTATTTTATAGCTATATCGCTATTATAGCTATTAAAATTAGCTAAGGTTACTTAAAAAGGCTTTTTCTAAGAGTTAAATAAAAGCGTATAGTTAAAGTTAGATATTTTGCGAGAGATTAAAAGGACTAGGCTAAAAGCGGTTAGCTTTACCGTATTATTCTAAGAAAAAGCTTCTTAAAAATATCTTTTTTATTTTTATAGCTTATTTAAAAAGAGTTATAAAGTAGATTAAAGTTATAATATATATAAGTTATAATATATAACTATAAAGTTAAAGAAAAAAACTTAAAACTTTAAAATTTTTTCTAAATATAAGAAAAATAGGTAAGGGTACTTTATAATATGCTAGAAAAAGCGCCTTACGCTATATATTTAGTTATAAACTTACTTTTCTAAGATATACTTTCTTTATATTTTTAGAAAATTTTTTAATAGTAAGGTTTAAAGGTTTACTTAAAACCTTATATTACTTATAAGGAGGGGTAAGTATAAAAGGCTTTTTTACGTTAACTTAAAGAAAAAACTAGGAAAAAGCGGTAAAAAAGTAAGGAAAAAATATATAAGATTCTTAATAGCTTTAGCTATATTATATTTTTTTTCTATAATTTTAACTATTTTTATTTTATCTTAAATTAATTTTAAAAGGAAATAGAGATATATTTTTACTACTTACTAAAATATATTCTACGAAGCTACTGCGGGGTAAAGTACTCTTTAAAGCTTTAGTAATTTAAAAAAAGATGTAATATAAGTAAAAAAAGTAAAAAAAACTTATTATAAATTAGCTTAAAAGCTTTTATAATAGATTTTTAATTTAATTTTTTTTACTATTTAAAGCGTATTTATAAAATTAAGTTATAATATTAAGTAATATATATAACTTTATTTTTATTATAGAGTATCTTCTAAATAGTTACTTTATAAAATATAAATTATATAAAAAATCTAAGAAAAATATATATAGTAATCTATTATATATAAGATTTTTCTTTTTTATATAATATACTTTATTATAAGTAAAATACTAGTAATTTATAATTTTTTAAATAAGCTAATAAATAGAAAGTATTTTTAAAACCCCTAATTATTTAAAAAAAAATCTTAAAAAATCTACTTAAAAGGCTTCTAATACGTTTATTATTTAGATTATTTTATTAAAATTTAAAAAAATAAGCTTTTACTATAAATAAACTATAATATCTTATTATAAATATTTATAATAAACTCTTCTATATACTAT
This sequence comes from Ophiocordyceps camponoti-saundersi (nom. inval.), assembly GCA_003339415.1. Lineage (NCBI taxonomy): Eukaryota > Fungi > Ascomycota > Sordariomycetes > Hypocreales > Ophiocordycipitaceae > Ophiocordyceps > Ophiocordyceps camponoti-saundersi. Next base: position 2,455 of record PDHQ01000359.1, read on the forward strand.
TCTTATACTAGTATTTTATTATCTTTAGGTTTTATATTATAATAAGGTTTTCTCACCTTTTCCGCTAATTTTCTAGCTATTTTATAAGCTTTTTTCTACGCTTTTATTTTTCTTTTCTAATTTTTTTTTTTACTTTTTACTTATTTTTCAAGGAAAAAGCTTAGATTACCTAGCGTATTATAACTTAATTCGCTTAATTCTTTTCTATATAGTAATAATAGCTAAAAATAATTAGTATTTTTAATTATAAAGCTTTTTTAAAACAGCTTACCTTAATTAATTAAGGGGGGAGTAGCTCCTTAAGCTATTTTAATAAAGCTTAAAAAGGCTACGGTACTAATAGATAACGTTATCTTATTCTTTAGTTAAAAAGCTTTTTTAAAATATTTTTTTTATCTTTATTAGGTTAAAATTAAAAGTAGTAAAAGAATTTAAAGTTAAGGTTATCTTATTAAGTTATTAAAAAAAGGGAGACTTTAAAATTTTTTTTAAATATAGAGAAAATAATTAAGGGTATTTAGTAATATACTAAAAAAAGCGCCTTACGCTATATATTTAGTTATAAACTTACTTTTCCGGGATATATTTTCTTTATATTTTTAATATATGTTTTTAATAATAAAGTTTAAAAGTTTACTTAAAACCTTATATTACTTATAAAGAGGGGTAGGTATAAAAAGCTCTTTTCTATTAACTTAAGAAAAAAACTAGGAAAAAGCGGTAAAAAAAGTAAAGAAAATATATATAAGATTAATAAAAGCTTAAGCTATCTTATATATTTTTTAAAAAAATTTAGCTATTTTTTATCTCTTTTAAATAAATTCTTAAAAAAAAGAGAAATATATTTTTACTACTTACTAAGTTATATACCGCGTACTAAGAACCCCCCGCGGGGTAAAGTACTTTTTATAACTTAAGTAATTTTAAAAAAAGTATAAGGTATAATAAAATATAATTTAAAAATAAAAAAAAAATTACTTTAGCTTTAAAAGCTTACTTATATTTTTATAAGGTATATTTCTAAGTTAATATAATATTATATAAATTAAAAGAATAATTATATAAAATAGTTATTTATTCCCTAAGTTTAATATATTCTATAAAAAAAATATAAAGGTATATAGAAAAAGAATTAAAAATGTAAAAAGTTAAATAATTTTTAAAACTATAAGCTATATTTTTTTTATAATTTTATAGCTATTATTAGCTTTTCTATTCAATCTTTTATTTAAATAAGGGAAGTTTTTTAAGGTTAATAATATAAATAGGATTAAATTATTAGTTATAATTTTATATAAAAAGTCTTATAAGAAAGCTTTAAAAATCTATTACTTAAAAAAATTTAATTTATATTTTTAACCTTATTATTAAAGGATTTACTTTTATAAAAAATAAAAATTTTATCCGTATCTTAGTTTACTATATTAAAAAATAACTTAGTAGGGAAAAAAAGGTAAAACATAGAAAATAATTTATAATTAGGGCTATAATAAGCTTAGTAACCTAAGAAAAGAATATTATATAAAGGAGACCTTTTTCTTTCTTACTTAACTTTTATATTATTTTTATCTCTTTAATTAAGCTTTTAAAATAAATATTAATATTTTTAATATATAATATAAGGTAGCAAATAAAATATTTATTATCTTTTTTAATAATTTATTTAAAAATAGTAAAAAACTATAGCCTTATAAGATATAATATGTTAAGTAATATAAGTCTTAAAAGCCTTTAAAATAATATTATTTAATACTTATAATAAATTCTTAAAATAACTATAATCTTTTTATTAATATTTTTATAATAATTTTAAGAAAATAGATAAAATTATAAAAAAGTAGTTTTTAGCTATAATAATACCTATTTATTTCTTTAAATTATTATTTACTATTATATAATTTACTAAGGTTTTTTTCTTATTAATATTTTTAAAAAACGTTTTTTAAAAAAGTATTATTTTTAACCTTTTATTAAAAAATAAGTAAAATAGCTAAAATTATAAAAAAAATACTATTAAGAAGCGCTGTTAATAAGGTCTTTTTTAAAAATTAAGAAAAAAATAATTAACGCTAGTAACTAATTTCTTAATACTTAGTTAGTTACTAATTAACTAAAAACTAAAAGTAACTAACTAAAATTAGTCACTATAAGGACTTTAGTTAGTTAGTAACTAATTTAGTCTCTAAGAATAAGGACTTTAATTAGTTAGTTCGGACTAACTAAAAAAAGATTAAAAAGTTACTAACTAATTTTAAACCCTAGCGCTAAGCCTCCCTAACTTAAAATTTCGCCTTACCGCTTTATTTATAAAGGCGGCTATATTTTAATTTATATTTATAAAAAATATAATATCTCCTTTTAGTTTCTAAAAGTAAGGGAGGACTAAGTAAGTATTACTTTTTATTTTAAACTTTAGTTTATTTTTATTTACTCTCCCCTTAATACTCCCTATAATAATAGTATTTTAATTTTTTAAAACCTTTCTCTAAACCTTAATTATATTCTAATTAGTAATTTTAACTTATATTACTTATTTTAAAACTATTATAAAAGGCTTTTTAATATTTTAAACTAGCTAATTTATAAAATAATTAAGCTATAACTTTAACTCCTTACTTTAAAAAAAGAATATACCCGAATCTTTTATAAATATAAAAATAGTATATTAAACCTTATCTAAGTAATAGCGGACTTATATATATAATATACTAAACTAGACCTTAACTTTACTTAATCTAATTATATCCTTAAGTTTCTTATAGTTAGAATCCCCCTACTTAGAGTAGCGCTTACGCTACGCTTATAATAAAAATAAGTAAACCTAGACTTAAGTTACCGCGAGTTTTTAGCTAAGATTACCCTTTTACCTTCCCCTTTTACTAACTTAATAAAGATTAATAATACTTTTAACTAACTTTACTAAAAACTATAGCTTATTATTAACCGAATAATATTATTTTTTACTTTTTCTTACTCTTATAAAGCGGCGTAGTTTACCCTAGCCGTGGCCTTAGCTACTTCGGTAGCTAAGTAAGCCTAGCGTAAATATAAGTTTTTCTTATTAAACTCCTTTTAATAATAACTTTAGGAGATAGCCTTTACTTAGAAAATAGCTATAAACTTAGTAAGGTATATTTATTAATAATCTTTCCTTTATATTCTTATTAGCTTACCTTTTAAGTTTTATTATATTAAGTATTAAGCTTATATTAAAAATAATCTCTCCTAAAATCTAATTTATCTCCTTATATTAATAAGGATTAATAAACCTTAAGTTAATAGCTATATAGCTAAGGCTAATATCTTAGCTAATTAGTTTTTTCCTTAGCTTTAAGATATACCCCTAGCTAATACTAAACCGCTTAAACTTAAGTTTCTTATTAATATTAAGATTACTTAAATTAATATATTTATAACGCTTAAGTAAATAACCTTTTAAAAGGTAACTAAAGTAAATAATATTCTTGCTAGATTTCTTAAAATATATTACTTTATTTTTACTACCTAGCTTATTATAATTTTTAAGCGTATATATAATTTAATTATTTCCTACTCTAGCTATAATTCTTTATTATAATTATTTTATATAAGTTTAGAAAGAAACTAAAAGCTTATTAAAAAGTAAGTACTTATAAGCTTATATCCCTCTTATATTATTTAAATAAAATCCTAGAAATTATAATTTAATAATAAATTACTAAAGCTATAAAGTTATACTAACTCCTTTTTAAAAGCTAAATAGGTAATAAGCGGAATTAGTTTATAAAGCTAGCTATCCTTATAATTACTAAGCTTATTTAAACTATTTAAGCTATAAAAGGAATAGCGTCTTTCTTATAACTTAATATTAAGAGAGCGTTTAATATTATATATTATAATAAACTTATTACTAAACTTAAGTATTTAAGATTCTTAAACTAAATCTTAGTACTTTTTAGTAATTATTTATAAAACTATACCTCTTAATTTTACTTTAATAATAAGATTTCGGAACTATATTAAATTAAAATTAAAGTCCCTTAAAGCTTACCGCTTTTTATTATCCTATTTATCCTATATATAGCCCCGCTTTATAACTAGCTAGTAAGTAAATAAGGAATATAAGTAATTAGTTTTATAAATAATATAAATCTTTTTAATATTAAACTTAACTTTAAAATAATTATAAGATAGCTTTAAGCTATATAAGTAATATATAAATAATAAGCGCGCGATTATAATATAGAATTCGGACTAGAAAAAAGTAAGCTTTTATATTTTTCCTAAAAATATACTTTAGAAATAAACCTAGTTTAACTAAGGAGTTACTAAGTTTACCTTATTTTTAAAATAAAACTTCTTAGTATTTAGGTTTATAAGTAGCTATAATAAAAACCTTATTTATAAATTATATATAATAAGCTTTTTCGCTAAAACTTTACTCTCTCCCTTTTATCCGCCTTTATTTAAAATTACCCCCTTATTTATACTTATAAACTTTATATAAAAGTTATTTAATTATTAATAATATATATTATTATTATATTTTATATTATTACTCTTATAAGTAAAAACTTACTAAGCTTAGCTAAGGCTATAAAACTAATATAGTTATAATATTTTAAAATAATATATAAAGCTTATAAGGCTATATTTATTTATTACGTTAAGGCTAAGTTTTAAGTTTTTTTACTTAATTTTTACTTAAATAAAAGGAAGACTAATACCCTTCGCTATTTAGAGGATATAAAGATATTAGATAAGATTAGGACCGCTTTTAAAAATATCTTAAAGTTTCTTTTACGCTTCCCCCCTTATTAACTAATAAGATAATAAAAAGCTAAGCGGCCGCTAAAAGAATAAATATATTAAGTTTAAATATAGATAAGAAATATCATATTACTTTTAAATAATAAATATAAAATAAACCTTCTCTGCTAAGATTAGAAAGTAAAGTAAGAGGATTTTAAAAATTAATTATATAAAAAACGCTCTAAGCTTACTTTATTTCCTTTTAACTTCTCGCCTTACCTTAATAAGCCGAAATTATTTAAAAGATATAAAGACTTACTAAAATATATTAATATTATAATTATATAATTATATATAAGTAAGAGTAGTTTTTAAGAGTTCCTCTTTTATAAGTATATACTAAAAATTATCTCCCTTTTATATTAATATAAATTTAAACCGGAGAACGCTTATTATTTACTTCTCTAATACTCTTACTTAGTTAAATAGCGCTATAAATTACCTTAGCTTATTTTCTTTAATATTAAGCTATATTTTAAGCTTAACCGCTACTTATTTATAATTATAATTATAAAGTAAATAATTTAATATATTAACTTATATTAATTCTAACTTATTAATTTACTTTATATTAATATTTTTTAATATAACTAAAACTAGATATAATTTTATTTTATATAAATTATATAAATTATAATATTATTAATTTACTTACCTTATCTATAATTTATTTTATATTTTAAAGGAATTTATAATTATAATATTTAAATTATTATCCCCCCCCTTATTTAATAACTCCTTAACTTTTCTAGCCCCCTTATTAATAAGAGTAGCCGCGGAGTAATACTAGCCTTAAGACGCGAGCTTACTTAATATAAAGCTATTAATATTTAAAGTAAGGCGCGTTTTACTTAAAGTTACTATAAGCGCGGTAGCTTATAATAAGCTTAGTATAATAATTAGCTATAATATAATTATTTACTATTATATTAAGCTTAGAGTAATAACTAGCTAAGGTATAATTACTTATTATTAAAATAAATTTAAAGAAATAACCGGATCCGGTATAGCTATAAGCTAAGTATTATTAAGGGTAGTTATTATTAGGGTTAGCTTATTATTTTTATTAAAAAATAACTTATTTAATCTTAAGATTTTTAAGTATTTCGGCAATAGCTTATAACCGTAAAGCCCTCCGCGCTTTCTTAATACCCTGCTAAGGTATAGCTTAAGCTTATTTTTCTCTAATAATTTTAAGTTAGTAAAAGGTAATTTATATTAAAAGCTAAGTAATTAAAACTCTTAGCTAATACTAAGTAACTAGATAGCTTAAGGTTAAGTAACTCTAAATATTTAAAAGATATAAGACTCGGCTAAAGCTATCTTTATTATAATAGCGCTATAAGTTACTATAATTATATAAGTATTAATAATAGCTATAATAGCCGCCGCTTTAACTAGAGTTATTTTTATTATAAGTAACTTAGTAACCTCTTTTATAGTTAAGCTTAACTTTATAATATTTAATACTAGCGTGGCCTCGGACCTTAAAACTTTATTATTATTTTAGCTAAAATTAACTTATTATAAGCTCCCTCCCTCGCTCTCTCTAAGGTATACTTTAATAAGATATAAACGCTTTAAGTTAATAGTAAAAATAGGTAATAAGTTATTATCGTTATTATTAATATTTAATATAATTATAGGAGTCTTAAGTATAGCGCGGGCTTTCTTTTTAATAAAATACGCTTAGATTATAATAAAAGATATTTACCTCTTACTTTTACCTTATAAAGGCGCTATAAGCGCCGCCTTAGTAAGCTTTATTATTACTAGCTTATAAATCCTATTTATCTTATAAGTTAACTTTACCCTTACCTTAAATAAAGCTTATACTAATACTTTTAACTTTTTTAATATTATTATTATTTTCTTACCTAAGTTAAGTATATTATAAGCTATATTTATAAAGCTTAAAGTTTATTAATTAATATAGGCGTTAACTTACTCTAAAGTAATATAAAACGATTTAAGTATAGAGATAGATATCTCCCCCCCCTCTCTCTTTGCTTCCTTTACCTTTTTCGCGATTTTAATATAAATACTTATTAGGGCGTTCCTTGCCTTAATTATATTTTTATAAGCACGGCTATAGTTTAAATCTTAAGTTAAAGCGAGATCTTTTTTAGCTATAGCTTATACCTTTTTAAACTTTTATTATTTATTATAGTAATTAGCTTATATAATATATAGCTCCTTAGCATTATCCTTAAATTAAGGATAAATAAATATATAAGTAAAATTTATCTAGGTATAAGTAATATATATACGCGCGTTTATAGCTACTAAATATTAGCTTAATTTTAATAATATTTAGTTAAAATAAAACGCGATTTACTTAGCTAATTTTAATAGCTAGCGTATAAATAGTAAGTATAATCTTAAGTAAGTTTAAAAATATAATTATTATAAAGCGTAGCTTATTTATCGCTAATCTTTATATTATAATTATAAGCTATTATTATTATAAAAAAGAAAATTAAAAAATAATATTAAATATAAAGGAAAAAAGCTTTTTATTATATAAGCTATAAGATTTTATACCTTATAGCGGATTACTTACTAATTATAAGGCGCTATAATATATATTAATATATACCTTTCCCTTTTTACGATAATATATACTTTTCCCCCTTATTAAGGATTTAGCTTATATTTACCCTTTTATAGCTAAAGTTCGCAGCCGCCCTTACTTTAGTAACTTTTAAACCTTAGCTTAATTTACCTTAAACCCGCTATTATAACCTAATAGACTAGTATAAGGCCCGCTATAATACCTCCTCCTTACTTATTATTTTCGCCTTATTAGCTACTAATTACTTAATAAGGGGTTTTCCCCCGGGCCTAGCTTAGTTTTTCCCCTCTTCCTACTTTTTATATATTTAAATACCTTATAAGTCCCTAGTATAATATAATATATATATATATATAAATAGCTATTTAATAATATTTCTTTTTCTAGTTTATAAGTTTTAAACTTCGAATTTATTATAATATTATAAGACTAAATATAAAATAATTACTTATAATAAAAATTCTAAAAAAGCTTAAAAAAAAGTAAGTTTTTAGCTTTTTTATTATTAATTTAATTATTTTATATTAGAATAACTTATTAAAAAAAGTCTATAAAGGGTTTTCGAAAAATAAGCTAAGTTAAACTTAGCTTTTAATACTAATTTAGCTTAGAATTTAATTATTAATTTTCTTTTAATTATAAATATTTCTTTTTCTATCATTTACTCTAAGCTTTTTAATAAGCTTTTTACTTATTATAATTAGTAAGTTATTTTTCTTTTATTTAAATTTTTAATTAACTTTTTCTAAAAACTACTAGTATATTTATTATACTAAGTTATAAGGGATTCGAGCTGCGCCTAAATAGCTAAGTTATATAAGGGGTGCTTAGTTAAGTCCGCGCATATAATAAGCATAGAGTATATATAAGTATATATAAATAATATAATTAGTTAGCGCTGCGCGTAAGATAAGCGCGGGCTATATATAAACTATAACCTTAAGTATATATATTATATATACTTTAAAACTTTTTAAGTTATTCTATATTAATAAAATTAGCTTTTTATAAATATTAAGGAGTTATTAAGAATAACTTTTTTATAACTTTAGATAATTAAGGTCCCTATTCGTTCTTAACGCCGTGATATTATAAGAATTTAGTGCTTTCTGCTTCTCGGAGTCTAACTCCGCTAAGGGAATAGCCCTAAACGCGGGGTTATAGGGCGGCCCGCCTCCTAGTCCGCTATCGGTACCGATAATACTCGATAGCGGAACCCGGGGGCTTAACTAATCCCGATAATATCCGCGTATAGGTAAAAGTTAATATAATATAGCTACTAACTCCGATAACTTATTTATCGATATTTTTCGAACCTTAATAAATCTTATCTTAAAATCTATATATAAAAAACTTACTAAAATAATCTCCGCGTAAGATTTTCGCCCTATATAAGGTATCTTTAATATAGCGTTTACTAAGCTTTAGTAGCGCTAATAAGCCTCTAAGAACCTATCTAGCTTACCCGTTATTATCTCTTATATTATTTAGAAGTTAGTTAAAGCTACCTTTTATAAAGTAATAGGTAATAGGTTAAACTCCGCTCTCGGAGTTCTAACTTAAGCTAGCGTAATCGCAAGCTCCGCTCCGAACTCCGCCCCCCCTATAGCGCCTCTTATATACCTAGTTCCGGCGAGAATAGAGAGGGAGGTACTTATATTAATAAAGGACGTCTTAATAGTTAAGGGAATTCTAGCGCCTATTTCCTAAAAAGTTATCCGGAAAGTTAATAAAGCTATAAGCTATTTTATAATAATTACTATACGCTAACTTTCTAGCGGAGACCTTATAATTATTTTCGACTTAGAGTATAAAAACCTCGCTTTAAAAGATAAGTAGGTAGCTTAGGCTTTTAGAGCGGAGGCTAAGTATATATACTAAACTTATATTATTATTACTAAGGGTATTTAAACCTTAGTAGCTAACCGTAACTATAACGCGCTACTTAATAGTATTAGGAAGGTAAATAAAGTTAATATAGTCCGGGCGAAGGTATTTTAACCTTAATATACTTTTAGCGGAGATATTTCGCGGACTTATCTTATTATAAGCCTAAATAGCGTAGAAAATATAAATAAGCTTTACCTAAACGGAATAATTATAAACGCGGAGATAATTTATTATAAACTTTATAAGGATTTTATACGCTTTAAGTAATATTATAAATATTTTTAATTTAAATATATTACTAAGTATTATTAGAAGCCCCCTTAATATAAATACTATATAGCTACCTTATATAATAGCGGAGAAAAGAACTACCTTATATAAAAAAAAAGAGACCCCGCTATTATATTTTATATAAAAATATATACTTTATATAGTTAAAAAATTACCCGGAGTCTTAGAAATAGTAAAGCCGCGCTAAGTTTAGCTTCCCTAATAAACTTCGCTTTTTCTAATTATTATAATTTACTTAACCTCTAGCCCCTATTTAATAGTAACTTTATAAGGATAGCGAAAGCTTCGTTACTATCTTTTTAAAAAAGCGAGTATATTACGGATCCCTTAAAAATATACTTCGGCGCTCCTTTTATAATACGCTACTTACTTAAGTCTCCTTAAAAAGCTCCTAACTTAGTAATACTTATAATAGCTATAAGCTGCGTAATAAACTTTATAACTTATAACTAGCTTTATAATAATTCTAAGTAAAGTTTATATTTACGAACTTTACGCTATTAAAGTAATCGTAGATAACTATTCTTAATACCTAATCTTTATAAGAATTATAACTTTATTATAAAATATATAAAAAATTAACTACTTTATTTAGCTTACTTTATTTAGTAAGGAAAGTTATAATATTATTACTATATAAGAATTCTAGCTTAATATATATAATTACCTTTCGCTTCCGAAACTCGCTTTTTACCGCCTTATCTAAAGCGAAAGTAAGGCTTTTTTTATATATATATAAATAATATAAAGTTTATAACTAAAACCTTATAATAAGGCCTAACCTTACCGAAATATTTTTTTATAATAGACCCCGGGTGCTTACGGTCTACTCCCCGCTACTTAGAATATATACTAAACCTCTTCTACGCTTATTACCCCCTCCTCCCTCCTTATACTCCGCCTTTAACTTTACTTTACTAATTATCTTTAGCGACTTTAACGCTTATTATCCCTCTTAGGACTTTTATAATCGCACCTCCCCCTATTCTACGAAGCTTCTCTCCGCCTTCTACTAACTCCGCCTCGAACTTCTTACCCCTTTTTATAAGATTACCTAAAAAGTATATAAGCGAAAAACTAGTATTATTAACTTAATTTAAAATACGCTTAACTATTTCCTTATATACCTTAGCTTAAACTTTAATTTTTTTAGCTTCGATTATATCCCCTAATTTGCGTTTTTTATAACCTCTCCCCTTTTAAACTTTATACTAATACCGCGCTAGAAATATTTTAACTTTAATAACTTATAAGTAAAAATAAAAAACTAACTCTTATTTTCTACTATTTAAGCGGAGTCCGTAATAGATATTAAGGAGTTAGTAATATAGCTATATAAATAACTAAATATTATAGTTAGCTTAATAGTTCCGAAATTACCCCGGTAATACGGTTCTTATTTATACTTATAATAAACTTTAAAAGTTACTTTTATAATTTTAAATATAAAGTATATTAAGTAATATTAGTAAGCGTAGCTAGACTTTAATTATTAGTAAATATACTAAGATACTATAATATAATAAAAATTATCTATTAGGAAAGTAAAGAGAGATAATTAGAAATAATTTCTCGCCTCCGTAAGTAGCGACCTTAGTATTATATAGTTTATAGCTTAGTAAGTAAGACTTTATAGCTAGGCTCTTTTAAAGCTTATATATACTTCTCTTTTTTAATAAAATACGGACTCCGCCTTTTAATTATCTTTCTCTAAAAAATCGGAGCTTTTAGCTTATAAGTTCTTTCCCTATCCCTTAGAGAATACCCTATACCTCCTTATCCCTAACCCCTTCCCCCTAATAGATATTCCCTCCTAAGTTACCGAAAATAAAGTTTATTTTACCCTTTTTAGTATTATATTATAAAAATCCGCTAAGCTTAATAATATCCCTATTAGCTTCCTAAAAAGTTATAGTTAACCCCTTATAATAATCCTAATAAAGCTTTTTTAAAAATATATTACTTATAAATATTTCCTTACTTAATATTAGACTTTTAATATTACGGTTTTCCGGAAAGCGGGTAAAAGCTTAAAAGTTTATCGGACTCCGGGTAGCTATTATCTTATCTCTTTTTTTAATATTATAAGTAAGATCTTTAAAATTATAATTATAAAGAAGATATTTTATATAGCGAAATTTATAAAAGTCTTACCGTAAGGTTAGATAGGTAATTATCCTAATTAGTTTACTAATAGCGCTTTACTCCTCCTAATAGAGTTTATCTATATTATTTAAAGCTTTTAAAGCTCCGCTTCCCTCTTAATATTAAATATAATAGGCGCTTTTAACTACGTTTTATACTTTAAGCTAATAGAAATCCTTAATTTTTTTAGCTTCCTTAGATAGATTATAGCTTTCCTTTACTCTTACTTCTCCGACTATACCTCCCGCTTAAAAGTTAATAGTAGATTATTAAACCTTTTCCTTATTTTTACCGAAGTCCTTTAAGGCTCCCCGCTCTTTTTAGTACTATTTATCCTATATATCTTATCTTTTTATAAACGCTTAGAATAGGTAACTAGTATACTTACTATTAAATTTATAGATAATATTAATATTTTTAATATTAGGCGTACCTCCGCTTAAGTCCGCTATTAGCTTAAATAAGCTTAGGGTATTTACCGGGATTAGGTAGCGGAGTACGAAATAACCTTCTAGCTACTTAAAAGTAAGCTCTTTTATTTTATAAAAGCTTACTTTGCTAATATAACTCTACTAATCCTTAATAAGATTATTATTTAACTTATATAAAAAATACGTATACTTAAGGTTTAAATTTATCGTAAGCTTTAGTAGAAACCTTACCTTTATTATCTTATAAAGAAGCTTAATTACTAATAGCTAGCTTTAACTAAACTTATATTATTTACTTAGAGCTTTTTACTCCTCTAAGTAAGGGAAATTTATATTAAAGTTATTAGGTTTACTATCGCTTTCGGCGCTATAATTTACTTCGCTTTAACCTCGCTAGGCGGTAAACCTAAGGGCCTTATCCTTTAATAGCTAGCTATAACTTAATTTAAATACCTCTATATTATCTTTAAAATATACTAAGCTACTTTTTCCTATTATATTAAATTTAAGTTTTTTATCCCCTTTATTAATATCTACTTATCTTATTATACTACCTATAGCTATTAACTCCTCTATATTAAAAAACTTATAGCTTATATTTACTCCGCCTTAGAGAGAATCTTTATATACTTTTACTAATAATATAAAGGTTAGCCCCGCCTTATTTATATCCCCCTTAAATCTCTTTAATCCTCCTTTATTATTTAGGTGCGGATTTTAGATATCTTCTCCTAGTCCCTTAAAACTCTAAAAGCCCGCCTTTACGAAAAGTAATAGCTTCGCTAAAACTTTAAGGAGGGAAAGCTCCGAAAATATAGTTAGTTTTTTAGATACCTTACTAATAAACTACCTTAATTAAAACTTAGTAACGCTTTATAGATCTATTAAGGTTTTCCGAAATTTCTTAATAGCGCCTTAACTTAGCTTTATAATAATAAAATTAGCTTTAATAAGTTTTTTTATACTTATAATATTCTTATAATCTTAACCTCTTACTATTTTTATAATAATAAAGAAGATAAAATAGTAGCTTACCTCGCCTTATAATATAAGCTTACTATTTATAAAAAAACGCTTTTACTTATACTTCTTATAAGTTTAATCTAAAACCGCGGGGACTTTAATAAGGCCCTTAGTTATAAGGCTATTATAAGCCCTTTTACCTTATAGTTTATCCGCTTATAACGCCTCCGCTAGTTTAACTTCTTTTTATTACTTTATAATACTTAAGTATATTAAGATACTTAAGCGTAAAGTTTAAGCGTAAGGGATAATTTTTAGTATTTTTACTATATAATTACTATTATCTATTTACCTTATACTCCGCTTTTACCTCCGCCCCCTGCTCCGCTTAGCCCCGCTTAGCTTACTTAGCCCTCTTACCTTTTTTCCTACCTTACCTTTTACTTTATCTTTTACGCTTAATAATACCTCCGATATTTATAAGCTTATCTTTTAAGCTATTATTATCGCTTTCCGCTACGCGCTTTAACGCCGCTAACGTAAACTTTATAAGAGAAAGCTTTAATATTTAAATAAGGTTTAGCTCGGGCTTTAGCTCCGTTACTCCCCCGCCCTCCTCCTCCGTACCTCTTATTACCTCCGCTTTATTTACCTCCTCCTCCGCTCCGCCCGCCCCCTTAACTCTATCCGCCCCCTCCTTATTACCTCTAACTATTACTATTACCTAATCTAACCCGCTTCCTAATATCGATATAATAATAATTAGCGTTTAAGCCGCTACCTTATCCTCCTTCGCTTCCGATTTCTCTTTTAGCTTTAGCTTTTACTCCGCCTTTAAGCGATTTAAGTTAAAAATACGCTAAAGCTTAAAAATATTCTCCGGAATATATCTAAATTAGTTAACTCTAATATAATCCGCTACCGCCTAATTAAGGTTACTCTAAACTTAGTTAATATTATATATTATATTATATATAAAAGATTAAAAGTCTTATACCTCCGCTTATATTTTTAATTAAAATTCTTATAAGAACTTTATAATATAGTTTTTTTAAGTAGTAATAGTAATAATAATAATAATAATTATTATTATTATAAGTATTACCTCCTTTACTTTTATTATAAACTTTATTATTATCGCCGTAATTATTATTAACTAAGCTAGCGCCTCCGCTACTATACCCTCCGCTACCGCCTTCGCTTTTTTCTCCGCGTTCGCTATTACCGCCTACTTTACTTATAATCTAATTACTATATTTATTACCGCCGCCGTCGCTATTATCGCTCCGCCCCCCTCTCCGCCTCCCGCTCCGCCTATACCGATAATTATCTATTTACTTAATATTTTAAGGTAAGCTAATACTAATATATAAAACTCTTAGGAAAAAATATTAGTAATTATTATAGTAGGAGTAATATTAGGGGTAGCTACTAAAATAGCTAATTTTACTAAAGTGCTTACTTATATTATTATTATTATTATATTAAGTTAGAGCTTTAACGCTTTATTCCGCCTTTATATATTATATAAATTAACTTAAATTCTCTCCTATTATTTACTATTAGCTATATCTAAAACTCCGCTCCGCTCCGCTCCGCTTTATTTTATATTTACTAATAAGCTACTTAGCTATCCTCCTTTATTAATATACTACGCTATTTCCGTTATAGCGGTATATAACTTTTTTAAATATATTTATAATTTAGTTAATATTCTAAGCTCTAACTTTAGCTTAACCTCTAATATTATTTATTTCCTAATACTTATACTAGGCCTTAGTATAATTATAATAATTAGCCGATTACGGGCTTATACGCTTTATTAGCTTTATATATAGCTAGCGCTATATAATATTACTTATTTTAATATTTCTAATATAAAATTTTATAATTAGCTAATTAAGCTATATATATAATATAAAAAAAGTTATAAAGCTTATTATAAATAATCTTAAATATATTCGTTATTATTACTTTATTAGTATAGCTATATAACTTTTTTACCTTCCTTTTATTATAAAAGTTAAAAAGAAAGGTTAAGAGAGGGGGTTAGAAATATACCTTTTTCTAAAAATAATAAAAAGAAGAAAAAAAAGAAAGGAAAAAGAAGGTAAAAAAGAAAAAGATATAGCCCCCCCCCCTTTAATTACTAATATATAATAAAGCGGCTACCCCGCTATTTTACCTTACCCCCCCTTAGATTTTCCTTCCTCCGCCCTACCCCGCACCGCCTCGCCTCGTACCGCCTTATACCGCCCCGTACCGCCCCGCGCTACGCTATTACGCTATACCGCCCCGCTTTTTCCGCCCTATACCTTACGGACTTTCCTTTCTCCGCCCTCCCCTCCTTACTTTACTTTCTTATATTATCCGAGATTACCCCTAAGTAGTAGGCTTATTATATTATACCGCCGCTAATTACCGCTATACCCTTATATAAGCGTCTAGTAAGCTTTTCTTTTATAGTTAGGGGGTTTTGCCCTATTTTAGGGGATTTTTCCTACTTAATATATTATAGAAGCTTTAAATATTATAAAGGCCCCTAGTATATAAATAATAATAATAATATTAAGGAGTATAAGATATTTATAATAAAATAACTTTAATTATAAATAACTTTAATACTTAATAAGCTATTATCGCTTAGCTTTTAAAGTAGTAAGCTATTATAATAGAGCTTTAAAACCTTATATACTAATAGTATTAATTTATATAGCTTTTTAAATAATAGTAATTATATCCCTATTATAAGCCGCTACCTTTTAGCTTACTATTTAATAGTAATAAGGACCTTTTTCCGCTCTCTTATATCTTGTAAGCTATAAATAAACTAAGCTTTTATTAGTTCCGCTTATAACTAATAAGTATTTTTATACTAATACTTATTTTTCACTATTTAAGCTAAGGTAGCTTTATTTTTTAAGTAAGGTGCTAAGTATAAATATAACCCTAACTATTTCTTAGATTACCTTAATATTATATTTACTAACTTATACTAGCGTTAAATAGCTATAATAAAGCTTAAATATCTTATATAAAGCGCTTCTAAGTCTTTCTCTAACTTCCTTATTTATTTTAAAACTAAGCTTATTTTAATAAATAATACTAAATAAGCTAATAAGATTAAAGTTATACGCTTTTATTATACGCTTACTTTAACCTTTTACTAATATTATATAAGGCGTAATATTCTCCTAACTAAGTATATTATTATAGTTACTAAGATCTGCACTATTATTATAAATATTAAGTTATTTTACTTTAAAAATAAAAGCTAGATACTTTTACTTTCTATTTCTAAGCTATTCTAAGATACTCTAATAATAAATATATATTAAACTAGCACCTAGCTACGCTTTATTAAATATAATAGTTTACCTTTTTAAGGCCGGAATAGCTATAATAGTAGGATTTATTATTAGATAATTAAAGCTAGTAATAATAAGATTATAAAATAGCGCGCTAAGGGCCGCTACTTTTATTATAGCGGTATTAGCTATTTCGTACGCGAGTATAAGCTTAATCCTCCCTTACTAGCCTTTTCGGTCCGCTTTATAGATATTATAAAGGAGGAGGAGGACCTTACTCTAAACTAGGGAAATAAATCCCCCTTATATTAAGTCTTTTATAAAGGGAGGACTCTCGCGGTAATATTATTTATAGAATACTAAATAATTATTTTATAGATATTAATTAAAATATAAACTCGCCTCCCCTCTTTCTCTTTATATTTATAAATTTTACTTTTTTCGTTATTATATAAGTAAATAATAGCTATAATTACTATACTATTATAAGCGAAGTTTTTATATAGCGCTATTAGCTTAAGTAAATTCTCCTCTCTTACTTATAAATAATTTATATTATTATATAAATATACTATTAATAGCGCGTATACTTTAAGCTATATTTATTTATTTATTACCTTATTCGCTTTATAGCTAATATTAATAGTTAATAATTACCTATAATAGTATATATATATATTATATTACTCTAGTAACTTATATAGGTATCTAAGCATATAATCGTTTAATAGAGAGGAAAAACCGGAGTGCCCCGGGGAAAAACCCCTTACTTAATATATTCGGCTAGCTTATAAGCTAATTACGTTATATCGGAAAGCTTAATCGTTATAGGAAATATCCGAAGTTACGCTAGTCCTAAGCGAGAGGTACTTATACTTCTTATCGCATATCTTATCTAAGTTCTAAGTAATTCCGGTATATATATTAGCAGATACCGTAGCGAAAATATTACTTCGTAATCGTACTTTATTACTAGATTATAGTCGCTATTAAAAGGGACCTATTCCTCTAATAACTTACGTTATCTAACTAACTATACCCTTACCCCGCGCCCTACCTTACCTAAGCCTCGGCCGGGTTACTACTCCTGCCGAGGGAGGAAAGGAGCCCGGTAAGGTTACTACTCCTGCCGGGGTTATGCCGGGGTCGGACCGTACCCCGGCTATATAGTTAGGGTAAAAAATACCCATGCCCTCTGCCGGATTCGAACTAACTGCCTCTCTTATAGAAGACTAATATCTCTAAACGCTTAACTACTACGCTAAGAGGGCACTTATAATAATATATATAATTCTAAGCTTTACTTAAAACTTAATTTTTAGCTTATTTTAAATAGCGTATAATAATATTTTATTATATTTTAATAAGCGGGAGGTTATAGTTTATTTTACTAGTAAAGTAATTATCTTATATTTTAAATCTTAGCGAGTTATTTACCTTATTATAGCTATCCTTAGCCTTATTTTTATAGCTCTTATTAATTATAAATCCTAGTAATATATTAATTATTTATTCCTCGCTATTAGCTTATAAAATATCTCTTACGTTTTATATATTAAAACCTTTACCTTAACCCTAAGCCCCTTTTTACTTTTTAAGGTATTAGATTTTACTAACTTTTTTAATAAGGAGAAAGTAAGTATATTACCCCCTTACTATAATAGTTATAACTATTATATCCGACTATACTAAGAACTTAATAGTTCCTTTCCCTTTTTACCTTAAAGCTTACTTTATAATATACCTTATAAGTATCTTTTTAAGGTTCGGAAATAAATTACTAACTTAATAAATAAAAGATAGATTTATATTAGCTTATTATCTATAGCTACCTTTATTTTACTTACGAAAAAGCTAGGAGGCGGGTAGCGCTTTTATATTAATTATTATACTTTAAATAAAATAATAAAGTAAGATTACTATCCCCTTTTACTTATTAAGAAGACGCTCCGTAGCCTTTCTAATACCCGCTAGTTTACGAAACTTAATATTTATACCGCCTTTTATAAGCTTTATATTATAAAAGGTAAGGAATATTTTATAGCTTTTTATACTTAGTTTAGTTTATTTAAATACTTTATTTACCTTTTTAGCTTAATAAGCGCGCTTATTTTATTTTAGTATTATATTAATATTACCTTTAATAACTTTTTAAGGGATTTTATTATAATATACTTAAATAATATCTTTATTTATTTAAGAGGTTCCTATCCTAATTATTAGTATAAGGTATATATTATATTTTTATATTTTTATTAAGCTAAGCTTTTTTTTAACTTTAATAAGTATACTTTTATTATTTATAAGGTTAAGTATTTAAAGTTTATTATTTATATTAGTAAAAAAATATTAGCGGATTTTACTAAAGTTTTTATAATTTTAAAATAAGAGTCGCTAACTTATATTTAAAGTATATATAATTTTCTTAAGTTTACTAACTTTTATCGTAATTTTATACTTTACTTTTTAAACCTTATAGCCCCCTTAGTTAAGCTTATAAAACGCGGCGTGCTTTTTTACTAAATTAATAAATATTAGCTTACTTTCGATACGCTTAAGTTTATATTTATCTCTACCCTTATCTTTACTTAGTAAGATCTAAATTATAATATTATTATTAAAGCTAACTATTTTAATAAAGTAATTAGTAAGTATTTTTCTTAGTTTAGTTTAAATTATATTTTCTAGCTTATTATATATTATTTTAAAAAACGTTAACTTATAAAATAAAACTATATAATTTATAATAAAGAATTTCTCGCTATTATTTTTTACCTTAAAATATAGTTTACTAAGTTACGCGGAGTTACTTAGCTATCTTTTATTTTTATAGATTATAAGGCTTTTAAATATTTTACTATACTTAAGGCTAGAATAAAATATTAAGCGTATTAGGCTAAAATACTTACTCTTTTTAACTTCCGCCTTTAATACTATTTTAACGCGTAGGCGTCGCGGCCTAATATACTCTCCTAGCGAGAATAAAATCGCTATAAGATAAAAGAGCGCTTTAGTTAAATTATATAGCTTATATCTATCTACTTTTTTAAAGTATAGCTAGTTTAATCTAGCTTAGCTTTATTTTAGTCCCTTATAGCTATTTTTTTTACTTAGGATATTTTAGCTTTTTTTTATAATAAAACCTTATAAAACTTTTAGTTAAAGGCTTTTTATATTAATCCCTTTTATTATATACGCTACTAAGTAGTTTAGTTAAGCGCTTAAAAGTTTCCGCTAGAGGCGAGTACTTATAAATAAGTTATAAACTATTCCCTTTTTATTTATAGATAGCTATAATTCTAAAGCCGCCTCTAAGTTCCTAAGTAAGAACTTTTAATTATTATATTTATTTAATAAACTTATAATTCTCTTATAATAAGATACCTTAGTAAGAATATTACTTTTATATTTTTTTAATATAAGTTTTATTAAAATAATATATTTATAGATATAGTATATTTTATTTATAATTATTATTATTATAAAGACTACTTTAATTATTAGCGTTATTAAAAGTTATTTTAGCTGCTACTTTTTTTCGAATAGTTTTAAATAACTTTTTTTATAAACTTTATAATTAAGCTATTTGCTACTTTTAAGTCCTAGCCCTATTTCCTAATAATTATTAAAAACTACTTATCTAAATATATTTAGCTTAAAGCTATAATATATATAAATATTAAGTAATATATTAAGCGCTTTATTTAATACTAATAGCGGTTTTATAGCTTCCTTTATAAGTTAATTTCTAATCGCGGTTTTAATTAAATAAGCTATTTTTAGTTTACCTTTTACTATTTTACTAAAGTTAATAAATTACTTTTTATAATATATTACCCTTAAACTAATAAAGGTATAAAATATATAAATTAAAAAATATAAGCTATTCTCTATTATATAATCTCCTTCTTATAATTTAACTAGCTACGCTATTTACTTATTTACTAGCTTATTTTAAATAATTAAGACTTATTTATAGTAAGTATAAGTCTTAACTATTTACTTTATAGCTTTAATATTACCTTTCTTAACTAGCTAATAAAGGCGGCCGCCCTTATATTTTCCTTAAAAAGCTAAGCTATAGCGTTTACTTATTTTCTTTATAATAGCGTTAAACTAATATAAGCCTTAATCGCCTAAGCTTAGTAATAATAATAAGACTTTTTAAATAAATCTCGCTAACTTATAGAATAGCTTTAAATTAATAACTTTATATAGCTTAACTTTACTTATATATAATTTAACTATCTATCTTAAAAGCTTAATTACTTTAAAAGTAAATATAAAGTAATAGCTATATTAACGCTATTTACTATTATTTTTAATATACTACTTAATATTTACTTTATTTTTTATATTAACTTTATTAAGTATATTATTAGTAATTTTTTATTATTTTAATTACTTACTAACTTTTAGCTAAATCTTTTTTTTATCTCTTTTATAATAACTTATTTTTTAATAAGTATAAGGTTAAGGAAATCCTCGCTATAAGAAATACTAAAAATTAGCGCTTATAAGGTAGGACGCTTTATTAACTTATTTTTATAAAATAGAAAAGTTATATTATTTTAACTTAAAAGCTACTTAATAGTTTTAAATATTATATAATATTAAACTATTTTAAGTTTATATAAGAGAATATATATTTTTATAATAGCTTAAAGTAAACTTAATTATATATTTATTTAAGCGCCTTTTATAGCTAATTATCCCTTCTAAGTAACCTCCCCTTTTTATTATATAAATAAAATATTACCTTTTTACCTCTTATTCCCTTTTTTTATCTGCTTATTTCTCCTCCCTCCTTATATTAGCTCTAAGCTAATATTTACCTTTTTCGCCTTCTCCTTAAAATTCTTTATTATAATTAAGTAACTTAAAAAACTATTATAGCGCTAGCCGCGGCTTAGCGCTAAGATTAACTTATAATAAATATATCCTTAGGTAGGGGAGGGCGTATTTTAAGGCTAAGAGAATATTTAATATAATATTAATAATAGGAGTTTTATTTATCCCGCTCCTAAGCTATATACGCCGCGCGCGTGCGCTAATATAAACTTACTTTATTAATATATAATAAGGAGGAAAGATAAGTAACGCGCGTAAGCGCTAAGTAATAAGAGGCTAGGTAATATATATAAATTAGTAAAGGCGGTATATTATAAGGTGGCGGGTAAGCTTAATATATTATATAAACTAATTAACGCTAAGATTATTTAATAAAAAATATTATTCCTTTTTTTTATTTTTACGCTTTTATATATTAATATCCGCTTAGTAGTTTACGATTTAGGTAGCTTACTTATTTTATTATTATTTAAGAATTTATCGCTATAATTCTTTTTATTATTAAAAAAATATTTTATATTATAAGGCGAAAAAGTTAAGGCTAGTAATAAGGGCGCCTTATTACTATTATTATTACTATTAATATTATATTATTACTAAAAATATATTATAAGTTAAAATATATAAGGTAAATATAATAATTATATTATTAGCGGTAAAGATAAGCGCGGAGGATTATTATTATTTAAGTATAAAAAGGGTATAAAGATTAATTACTAAGCGTAATATAATAGAAATAGCAGCTAGTATAGTTTATAAATAGTTAATATAAGTAAGAAATTTTAGCATAAGCTAAGTATACTAGCTAAGGACTTTTTTAACGCGGGGATAAGCGGGTAAAATAATAGCTTATCTTTCCTTAACTATTATCTATAAATCGTAGATAGCTTACTATAAGCATATATTTATAGTAAAAAGGTACTTTTCCTAAAAGTACTATCTTACTATTATTTATATACCTTATAAGCTATCTTATAACTATATTAATAATTAATATTATAGCTATTATAAAAGTTTTAGATTTAAGGAGTATATAAATATTTTACCTTTTATAATATAGTAATATTTTTATTATCTAAATCTCCCTTTATAATATATCCGCTTATCGCGTAAGATAGTAATTATAGCTAACTAAATAATATATTAAAGTAGCGAGATAATAACTTAATAGATATAAAAAGCTTAGAGAATAATAATAATAGAGAAAAAAACTATAAGAATATAATAGCGGAATAATAGAGTATAGGGCTTAGAGAAAAAAATTACTTAGCGAAAAAAAAAATAATATAACTAGCTTAAAAAGAAAAAGAAAAAAGAAGGAAGAAAAATTTTCTATATAAGGAGTATTTTAACTTATACCTTATATATATATATACTATAGCTAGAAATACTTTTTTCCTAAAGCGGCGGGGTATATAAGGGATTCGGGCTACGCCCGAATAGCTAAGTTATATAAGGGGTACTTAGTTAAGTTTACGCGTATAATAAGCGCGGGGTATATATAAGTATATATAATTAGTTAGCGCTATATACGGGATAAGCGTAGGCTATATATAAACTATAACTATAAGTATATATACTATATATATTTTAGAACTTTTTAAGTTATTCTATATTAATAAAGTTAGCTTTTTATAATTATTTAGAAGTATAAGACTTTTATATAAGTTAAAGAATTATTTAAAAGATTACTTTAATAAAGCCCTTTTAAAGTTAAATAATAACTTTATAAGTTACTTTTTTTAAAGTAGCTTTTATAGCTTTATTTTTAATATTTAAACTTTAGCTTTTTAAAATACCTATTTAAGCTTAATTATAGCTTATATTTCCCTAAACTTTAAGCTATATTATAAGCTTATAAGTAAGTTATTTATTTATTTATAAAAACTAATAATTTTTAGCTTTTAAAAAGCTTTTAGAATAATATATTAGAAATTATATTTATACTAAAATTATTTTTTACCTTAAAGCTAGGGTTTAAAATTAGTTAGTCTTTAGTTAGTTAGGACTAACTAAAAAAAGTCCGGACTAAAAGTACGTACCTTTTAGTTAGTCTTTAGTTAGTCAGCTTAAGGACTTTAGTTAGTCCTTAAATATAAGGACTAACTAATTAAAAACTAAAAACTAAAAGGACTAAATTTTTAGTTAGCTTACGTAAGCTATTTTAATCTAAAAGAAATACTAATAACTAGCGCGATAAGATTACTATATAGAAATTAAGTTTTTTTTTTAATTATATTATTACTTGGCGAGAAATAAATTTTTTAATTTAATATATTAAAAATAAAAATAAAATCTAGTAATAATAATAGTAATAACTTAATAAATAATAATATAACAAAGAGTAGAAATATAATATAGCTTTGAAAAAGCTAAATATAAGTTAAATATATTTAATTATTAGAAATCTTTAGCTATATAAAATTATTAATATATAAAGAGTTAATATTAATAAAAAAAATATATTATTAGCTAGAAAAACTTATATAATAATAAGTAAAAAACCTAGCTATAATAGAAGACTTATAAGCTTTAATCTTCTTCTTCTAAAGCTTTATTTTCCTCTTCTTAAATTTCCTAGAAATTATTAAGTGTTAAATTCCAGTTTTTAAGCAGAATTAACTACTCTATAGTTTCCGGTTTAAGGTTATTCCTCGATAACGTATTTATATTACCGGATATAGAAAATATAGCCTCAATTAAGGCTAATATAGCCGGAATAGCTAAAAATTTTCTAGCTAAAATTATTAAAGTAGGGAAGCGAAAAGCGTTATTTTTCTAATATAAAAGCGGGTTACTTTATAAAATAATTAGTAGATAAATAATAAATAGAGAGAAAAAATTATAAAAAAATATTATAACTATACCTTAGAAGGTAAATAAGCTTCTGAAAGGTATTATATTAATTCTTCGTTAATTTCTGCTTTTTTAGACTTTAAACTAAAGTTAAAGTCTTCCGAAGTAGATAATCTAGGACTTCCTAAGTCTATTTCTTTATTTTCTATAGTTTTATAGCTAAGAATAATTAGTAAAAAGTATAAAAAAATTAATCTTACTTATAGATTAAATTCCTCTTAAAAAAGATATAAGATATCTTTTTTTATAGCTAAATAGTAATAAAGAAAGCTATCTTCTTTAAAATAAATATCTTTATACCGTGGGTCTAAGATAATAGCGAATAAATAAGGCCGGAAAGCGTATAAGTTATTTTTTTTAAGTTATTTTAGAAAGTACTTTTCAAGTTTTTTTAAGCCCTCTATTATATAGGCTTTAAAAGTACTAGAATAAGAAGACTAAAAAGTAATTAGTAAGTATTTTAAAAAATAAAAGAAAGAAAAATACCTAGCTTTTTTCGAAGCTAGAAAAATCTTCATATAATTTCGTAAGCCGATTAAAGATCTAATAAATAAATAGTAATCCTTTAGAGCTTGTTATTTAAAAGTGCCTTTATAAAGAAATAGAAGGGGTTAAAAAAACGTTAAAAATAGCTTTAAAATCTTTTAAAGCTTCCTATTCCTTATTAGAAGGGAATATTTTTTTATACTCTTTATAATCTATTAATTTAAAAACCTATTCTAAGGTAGAAAGGAATTCTAACGCTCTTTTAAGTATAAAAAACGTAGAATTCTACCTTATAGCGTTATCTATTTAATTAATTAGTAGTAAAGTAAATAACTAATAAATAAAAAAACTTACTAATAATAACCTTAGTTTTTTTAGATTATTTTATATTTCCCTTAGATTTTTACTGCTAAAGTATTATTTTTATCTAAAAGTTGCTTTTCCAAGTTCGAATTATTTAAAAAGGCCTTAAAAATATCCTAAGCTATTAAATTAATAATATATACTAGGCAGCGAATTTAGCTAGTAAATTCTTTATAAAAAAGGTTATTATAAGCCGAGGAATAAGCCTTTAAAAAGGTCTTATTATTAGTAGCATTATCGTAAGTAATATTAAAATATTTTTATTAGTAAAAAAATAAGTAAAAGAATTATTAATATACTTATTAATAGACTTTAAAGTAATAATAAGGTAAGCTTAAAAGTAAGAAAGAATTTTAGTATAAATATAATTTCTAGTATACTATTCTAAAAGCTTTTTAAAAGCTAAAAATTATTAGTTTTTATATATAAATAAATAAATAAATAACTTACTTATAAGCTTATAATATAGCTTAAAGTTTAGGGAAATATAAGCTATAATTAAGCTTAAATAGGTATCTTAAGTAGCTAAAGTCTAAATATCGAAAATAAGGCTATAAAAGCTACTTTTAGAAGAGTAACTTATAAAATTATTATTTAACTTTAAAAAGGCTTTGTTAAAATAGTTTTTTAAATAATCCTTTAACTTAGCGTAATAGATAAGCTAGTAGTCCCTAAAAAAAGTTAATTTAAAATTTAAATAAAGGAAAAATAACTTACTAATTATAATAAGTAAGAAGCTTATTAAAAGGCTCTAAGCAAATTATAAAAAAAGAAATATTTATAGTTAAAAGAAAGTATAGCGGCTTTTTAATATATAAAAAAGTAACTTTTATATATTTTACGGATCCCGCGCTTATAGTAACGCGGATACGGACTACTTATTCTTATATTATAAGTAAACTCCGCTTTTTCTATTACCTTATAGCGATAGCCTTAAGCCGCGCCCGGAGTAACTCCGAGGGGGAGGGTAACGCTATATAAGTTAATCGTAACCGCGAAAATTTTTTACCCGGAATATAGCTTTACTCTAAATTATAGTAAACTTAAACCTAAAAATTTACTATACTTCTTACCTTATTAGAAGCTAAGGCGAGTATTAGTAAGATTATTTCGGGGGACGCCTTAGTCTCCGTATAAGTAATTATTGAATAAGTAGCGGAGTCCGAGAGGGTTTAGGGAGGCGCCCTTTTTACTCTAACTCCGTTAATTAATAATATTTTCTCGGCCGTTATAGCCGCGGTTTCCTCTTTTTTCTATAACTTTAAGGGGAGCGGAACTCCTCCGATATAAGCTATAATTATAGCTAAAGCGCCGGAGAAAACTATTAAAAAATAAGTTTCTAGGCGATATAAGTATTAGCTTATAATTTACTTTAATTTTATCGCTATTTTACTCTAAGTCTAAGGCCTTAAAGTAATTATAATAAGTATTAATCGTAAACTTTATAAGTAAAGCTAAGCTTTTATAATAAGGAAACTACCTAATAATAATATTATAATAATATTCTAAGATATTATTTATAAGCTTTAGTTTAATTTAAGGTAGCTTTATACTATTTTCGGAGAAAAGGTATACTTAATTAGCGGAGGTTATACTTTTATTATAAAAAAGGTATTAGCGTAAGCCTTATAATAAGGCGGTAAGGAAGCTTTTTAAAAAAAATTAAGTTATCGAATAAGGTCTTAGTAATATAATTATATATAAAAAGATATTATTTAAGGATTTAGTAAAATTCCCTTATAATTATTATTAATAGTATAATAAATATAAACTAGATTTATAATAAAAATATAATAATATAAGCGGAGATTTTTAATATAGAACCTTATAAGCTAGAAGTCTAACCTTAGTAATATTTTAAGTATTATTAGCTTAGATATATTATTAAATATTATATAATAAAGCTATAATATAGCCGGTACTCCGCTTTTTTATATATAGAAAGCGAGTTAGCTTACCTTATAGCGTATAGAAAGAGACCGTATTATTATTTTCTCTATTAGGGGACTTACCTTAAGTAAAGTTAACTTTACCTTAAGATAAGAGCGGCGTAGGACTAGGCGAAAAATACTTATATTTCTTAACCCCGGAGATTTATAAATCGGAACTTTATATATACCGCCCCTCCTCCCCCTTTAGCGCTAACTAGAGTCTAGTAATAGCCGGGGCGGAAACGCTATAAAGCGAATATAGTAGCTCCGCCTCTAACCCCCTCTCCGAATATATCCGCGGCTTTACCGTAATAATTAGGCTACCTTTTAAAATTAGCTATTACGGGGTCCGTTACGAGCTAGTAAAACCTTTATATATTCCTTAATCGCGTTAATAAAGCCTTAATCGAATAGATTATTTAAGATATTATAATTAAGCGTAAAAATTCGGTTTATAATAACGATAACGCTTAGGAAGATAAGTAGCTATATAGACTTTATACCGGACTTAGATTATATATACCCTTATTACCGTAAACTCCGCTCCGGAGGAAATATTAGCTTCTTAATTACTTATTATTATTAGACTTATCTAAGGTATAAAATGCCGGGTACGGACCTAGTCCGGCCCTAAGCCGAGGTAACGCTTAAGGGGAGGGTTTTACTCCGAGTTCTCCGGTTTTTCCTACTCCTAGAATATATATAGGATAGTTCTAGGCTATATTAGGCATATTAGCGTATAAATATTATTATTATTAGTTAAAAGAAAATTAATAACTAAATTCTAAGTTAAATTAGTATTAAAAGCTAAGTTTAACTTAGCTTGTTTTTCGAAGAAATTTTACGGATTTTTTTTAATAAGTTATTCTAATATAAAATTAGTTAATTAATAATAAAAATACTAAAAACTTACTTCTTTTTAAGTTTTTTTTAGAATTTTTATTATAAGTAATTATTTTATACTTATTCTTATAATACTAAGATAAATTCGAAGCTTAAAACTTATAAACTAGAAAAATAAACTCCTATAAATAGCTATTTATATAAAAAATTAATTATTAACGCTTTTTAATAATAAAAAAATAAGAAAAAAATAAGAAAAAAATAAGAAAAAAAAATACTAATATAGTGCAAATAGCTTTTAATTTTTATTCTTTATTTTCCTCGATTAGAAGAAGCTATTAGGTAAATAAGCCGTGCCGTAAAATATAAATTTTCGAATTCTTATCTAGGCCTAATTTAAATTCCTTCGTATTATATTAAGAAATAGCTATTTTTTCCTTTTTTTTTCCTTTTTTCGAAGGGCCCGAAAATTCCTAAGAAAGTCCCTAATCCGAAAACTCTATACTATCTAATTTAATAGCTATATTACTATTATAGCTATTAAAATTAGCCGAGGTTACTTAAGAAAGCTCTCCCTAAGAGGTAATCGAAGGCGTATAGTTAAAGTCGGACATTTTAAGAGAAATATAGGGGACTAGGCTAAAAGCGGTTAGGTCTATTATATTCTTTAAGAAAAAAGCTTCTTAAAAATACCCTTTTTATCTTTATAGCTTATTTATAGAATATTATAGAGTAGATTAAAGTTATAATATATATAAGTTATTATATATAACTATAAAGTTAAAGAAAAAAACTTAAAATTTTAAAAATTTTTCTAAATATAAGGAAAATAGGTAAGGGTACTTAGTAATCGGCTCGGAAAAGCGCTTTACGCTATATATCCGGTCGTAGACCTACTTTTTATAGATATACCTTCCTTATATTTTTAGAATATTTTTTAGTAGCAAAGTTTAAAGGTCTACTTAAAACCTCGTATTACTTATAAAAAGGGGTAGGTATAAAAAGCTCTTTTCCGTTAAGTTATATAAAAACGAGGAAAAAGTAATAAAAAAGTAGGGAAAAAAGATATAAGACTCCTTATAGCTTTAGCTATATTAGGTTTTTTTTTATAATTTTAGCTATTTATTATCTATTTTAAATAAATTCTAAAAGGGAATAGAAATATATTTTTACTACTTACTAAAGTAAGTACGTTACGCGCCGCGTAGCTACCGCGGGGTAAAGTACTCTTTATAACTTAGGGAATTTAAAAAAAATATAAAAGGTAAGTAAAAAAAAAAGTAAAAGTAATTTATAATATTTTAGTTAGAAAGATTCCTAAATAGATTTATATTATATTATATTTCTTACTTATAGCGTATTTAAAAAATAAAGTAAGAATATTAATAATATATATATTATATTTTTTATAATAATATATTTTTAAAACGCTAGCTTAAATAAGGAAAAATTTTAAAAAAAAATTAAAATAAGCTATATTATAATAAAAATTAGTATTATTTTTTTTAAAAATAATACTTACTTTTTAGTAAGTTATAAGTAAATAATTATTCTTTATATAATAAAAAGTATTTTTAAAACTAATAATTACTTTTAAATAAATTCTATAAAAAATATATATAAAAAGTTTATAAAATATAAAATATAAAAATTATTTTTAAAGTTTTTTTTTAAAAAATACTAATAAGAAAATAAGAAAGTAACTATTATACTAATAAGTTATTTATAAATAATTTTATTAAACTATTCTATATA
>PDHQ01000035.1:6248-19516 GCA_003339415.1 Ophiocordyceps camponoti-saundersi (nom. inval.)
CGGTCTGAATGCGGTGTGGAAGGCGGTCGGCTACAGACCGAGGAGTGTCGCGCAGCTGGGCAGGGCTATCAACCCCCCCCCCCCCCCCCCCCCCCCCTTCCCCCCAGTATATAGTACTACTACTAGGTGCACCGCCGAGCATCCCAGTCTTGGCAATAACAAAAGCGCTCGGTGCCACTTCCTGAATAGCAACACCTCTGTCCGCTCCTGAAAAGGCAGGAGAATACAGAGCAATCCTTATAAGTCTTGCAAGTCGGACACTGCTCGGCCTTGATGCCATCTACGCCGTAACTCGTATAGTCGCTGCTTCTTGCGTTCATCGCCCCTCCCGAGGAACCGCCCGCGGCGGCGGCATTGGCTCGCTTGCCCAGGTATGTCCCCTCGTAAGTTACTGTGTTGATGGCTTGGTAGAGAAGCTTTCAGTAGGTGCCCAGCACATGCATGCCATCCACCCAGATACCTGGGTAGGTAGGTAGGTAAGTCGATCAGTAGCTTTCCGGAAACTCACAGTAGCTAGCGGCGATACCAGCCTGCATTGCTAGGGATACAAGGAAGGTTGAAACTATGTTGTGCATCGTGGTAAAACTTGGCAATGGCCGGCAAGGCTCGTCAGACAATCTTGTATGATCTCGGGAATCGAAAAAAAACTGGCACACACGTCAAGGTCTTCTGAGACGACGCCATACTCGGAGTTTAAATAGCTGTAAGAGCAGGCATTGGCTAAGAATAGGATATAATAAAAGTCGATGAGCCTCGTATACATAGATGCTACTTTCTCCGTCGGCTTTCCCAACCCTTGGCGTCTCCAGCCCCGATAGAGGTACTGACCTCTCATTCATCAACCTCATGAGAAAGCGAGTCATTTCTCATTCCCATTTTCGGACCTCCATCGTTGAATGCCGTCCATTCTTTCTTGATTGCCGGATTCTTAGTTCGTAATCATTTGTTAGCGAATATCTGATCCGTGCGCCTCAACTGGTAGCTTGAACAAAAGCGAAGATCCCGGCTTGAGCGTTCACTTTCTATATGCTTTCAGACAAAGCCTAATCATAAGTTCATTGTGAGAAAAGGAAAGGGTATCTTGGCACTTACTGACTTCCGCTGGATTCTTCGGATATGTGATCGGTTCGAGTCCTTGGGAAGTTGGGCATTTTCTTCTGCTGAGTTACTGCTAGGTTCTTCAGCATACGATTAACTCGCCGTCTCGTGGTCACGGGCCGAGTTGCTTATTCACGTGTCGTATCATGGTCTGTGTAGGTATACAAATATAACTAGGCAGTCTCTATTCTTTTTTCCCCTTCCTGTCAACTCCTTTTCGGTATAGTGGCACTTGTTACACTCTTTCTAGAGATTCGCAGCTCAAACAACAAGCAGTGAAGATATCTCAAAGAAGTCGCCACCGAAGTATACTCCCTGGGCTTCTCCATCAGCCTCGACGATATATCTTTCGTTAAGACGCCGCTCCGTCGTTCTTCATCTGACAAACAGCGTCGGGGAAAACCCAGCCCAAGGCATGCATACATACATATTCTGCAGCCATGGAATAGGCTAGAACCAAAGAGCACGTGTCATTCTATTGCACTGCACGATGGTGTTCTAGTGATGTACCGGGGTTAGGTTCCAAGGAGCGTAAGGAGCTCTAATACTACGTCACTACCCGCGTCCTTCGAGCCCTACCTACAGTCAAGTGCCTCCCCCGGGCCATGTACGGTGGCGTACTATACCTGTCTTCTTCTCGTGACGAGGCACTTGACGTCTGCGAAGTCTGTTTTTCGAGCCGCAGCCCTAGACCTTTTAAAACTTCGGGATAGTGCGGGAGAGTGGCCATTTTCATCAGCCTTCGAACCCCCAAGACGATCGCGACCCAGCAATTAGCAAACGTGAATAGTTCTGGCCAAGGGAATTATTGATAGTCGATATATGATCCACAATCACCACTGACGGGTTTTGTTAGAAGCCCTGCTCTGACGGGTAAAAATGGCCGCTGATCCTGAAGAGGCAGCTTGGCAAGGTCTAGAACTAGACAGCAAAGAAGTTGCACACGTTTTCAGAACACTGCTGTTTCGGATTCCTATGCCGTCTTTCCTTTCTCAACATGTAGTTACCTACTCCGTACATACATACATACTAGGTAGGTAGGTAGGTAGTATGTCAGTGGATGTGGCGGGTTTTCGATGGTAAGAGTTTGTGTCATGCTGACGAAAACTCTTCGGTCCTTTGCCCTTTTGACTCATCGACAACTCTTTTATGCACTTTTGTGTGCACATGTTATGCTTGGCTGCTATGGGCTATTCTCCCATTGTGGTGTTGTCTCTGCAGGTGAAGCTTCAAATTTTATGCCGTACGTCTCTCACTACTGCTATGCACCATGCTCAAGTCTAGGTATGTAGGTCCCTTAGAGTAGTATGCAAGCAAGATGCCCTCGACTTCTTGTTCAACACCTCGACGGGGTCCGATAGGCTTCATTTGCATTATATACAGTTGTAGAGAAGCTTTGTGGCAATTTCCTGACCTAGGTAACTATCCATCGCCATCAGCAAACTTGCTTGGCCATCTTCCCTCTGGCTTGGCTTCCTGTGCTCGAATAATGAGGCTTCTTTGCATCGTCGGACCAGTCGGCCCGATGATGGTGACGAGCTTCTTACTTGCGTGGTCGGGATTTGGTCGGCAACAGTTACTTCGCCGTCGCGTACCTGGTAGTAATCCCCGTCCGGCAAATGACATGAGCTCGCACTGTATCCGTGGCGGTGTTGAGCGATCATTAAGGTCGTCACAGCCCTACGTGAGCGGCCATCGCTACCGTGTCAACTTGAGATGTGTCCGTGCAGAAGCTCCTCGGTCTAGCGAGGACGGTACTTGCGATTACATGTAGTAGGCTTTTTTTTTTTTTTTTGCTAACGTAGGGTAGCATCTCCCGCCTCCCCCCTTAGCAGCGAGTACTATGTCAAGCTGACTATCAGGTCCGACCTTAGCCGACCAAAAACCCACTTTCAAATTATGTAATCTGACCACTGCACACGGGTATAGTACTTCACAAAATAAAGGTAGGGACTTTACCTATCCGTATATATTAATTCCGATAAATTATATACTAATTCCGAGAAATACTAAGTAGAAGCTCTAACGATAGCTATTATTATATATTTTAAAAAAAGTATTTTATCACTTTTCCTTAAATTAATATATTTAAGTAGGCAAAGTCCCTACCTTTATTTTGTGAAGTACTGCGCCCGTGGGCAGTGGTCAGATTATATAATTTGAAAGTGGGTTTTTGGTCGGCTGAGGTCGGACCTGATGGTTAGCTTGACATAGTACTCGTCAGCGCTGCTGTCAGAAAGGAAGGACCCACTCTGTCCCACACGACCATGAATAATCACGAACCCCAGAAGGAAAACTCTGCGGCCCAGATATAATCCTTCGGATTCCCGGGCAACGTTAGAATAATCATACTTAGCAAATTACTAGGTTAGAAACCAGCCTCTTTACTGTTAAGAGCTTTCCCTCTAAGGCCCGCTATTATTATATATATAAGGAAGACCTCCGAGCCTAAGGGTCGGAGGTTAAGCTCTCAAGTTCACACACACATATACCTACCTTCACACTCACACATATGTATACAAATTTAATCACTCCGCTCGCTCTTTGTTCCACGTGACCCCCTGAATCCGGCAGAATCCCTCTGAGATTCTGACAGCTGCCGGCCCTACTTCTTAGGGCCCTGGCCTGGCGTAGCCACACAGACCTAGCAAAGTCATCATAGCCATCAACAATCAGGAATATCAATACCTTCATCAGTGCTGTACAACAACATCATCGCGTCATACACATCATCACCACCTTCATCAGCGTTGCCCTCGCTCTAAACATACATACCTACATACATACATTTATACATACATATGTACAGCGATCAATCAACCGAATACATGTAGGATTGACAACCTGACGAAGCTGGCAAGTCAACCCTAGCCTGTTGTATGTCCAGTGCTGTTGTGTAGCCTTACCCTATCTGCCTACCTACCTACCTAGACTCCCTATCCGTTACCGCTGCTGGCTTCATGTCCTTCGCCGTACATACGTAGGTAAACAGCCGCAATTCATCTTCGCATCTTCATCATTCGCCCCCATCGCCTAGTAGCGGATTGCGATATAAATGATCAACTGGCTTGGTCTCTGCATTCTTCCGCCCTAGTTTCCCAGCAACACTACCATGTTGGTGCCGGGACGCAGACGCTCCTGACGGGCCCGGTGTCTGCTCGTCAGGCTTCAAAGATGGAGATTTTCCTCCTCGGCTTTTCCCTTTATGTCCAGCTTTCAGAAATCTTCGTCTGCGACCGAGCTCTGGGGATGCCTGTGCTGAGTCTGATGTCGGTTGCGAGACCATTGGCAATCCATCGTCTTCAGCCTTCGTCGGCAAAGTTTCCGCTTTGCTCTTGTTCTTCGGTTTCTTGACCATTCTCGAAACTCTTGTGCAGATTCCGCGAATAAACCCCCCGGACGGTTTGGGGGAGATCGATTGCCTATCCTCGCTGGACTTCTCCTCCAAAGTCGCACACGCTTGTGTCTCGTCGGGAACAGAAGACTCCCGCTTCGGCTCAGCATCTACCGGGTTATCGGTCGTTTGCAGTGCTTCTGGTACTGGTGGAGGCGGCATTGACGGCACCTCGTCCGGGTCCTGAGACGATGATGACAGGGCTGC
The DNA here is from genome assembly GCA_003339415.1 of Ophiocordyceps camponoti-saundersi (nom. inval.). NCBI lineage: Eukaryota > Fungi > Ascomycota > Sordariomycetes > Hypocreales > Ophiocordycipitaceae > Ophiocordyceps > Ophiocordyceps camponoti-saundersi. Next base: position 10,948 of record PDHQ01000035.1, read on the forward strand.
ACTGTTGGGTTCTGGAGCCTTTGCTACCGGCAACGGAGCGACGTTCTGATGCTGTCTTGGTGGCGATCCTGGAGGCGTCAAAATTCGAGGCGTTGCCGACAGGAGGTTTGCCATGCTGCCGGCTAAAGAAAGATCCTGGTCAAGGTGCGATGTGGACGATAAATCTGCTGATACCGTTCTCGAGTGACCGGGGATGCGCGTCGCCTCACAATGGCTAGGCCAGAGAAGCAAGAAGGTGGCGAGCGTCGCCAACAGAACTAATGTCCTATTAAACATGGCTGAAACGTGACAGCTGCCTTGTAAGCGGATGGAAGAGATGAGGATCCTTCTGTGATGATGATAATGAGGAAACGAAGAGAATCCTTCCTTCACCGAGGGAAGGCGTTTACCCAAGCTTTTAAGGACATTCACTCTCAGGGGTGTTGTGCTCTCAAGGCATGATCCCTGTAGCCCTTCCGCATCGGGGCACCAGATTGACTTATACGAGGCACCCTTGAGGCTCGGGTGCAGTCACGATGCCTCCTCGCTCGCAGGATCTGCGTACATTTGTATATATTCACTCAGAAAGCCGGGCCATGACTACGTGCCTTTGTCTGCCCTTGGTGGGATATACAGAATCGGGCTCCAAGCCTTCAACTGTGTTGATGATCCGTTCCTCCTCTCTCCCGTTCTCACATCAGTATCTACCGAGGCAAGTCTATCCCATTACGAAGAAACTATTGTATCGTCTGGGACACGCTTCCGAAATACTAGGGAAAAAAAACCAGAGCGGACGTGAGTGGATCTCGACCTTGTTGGTGTGGCAAGGGGTAGACGGCGGCTCCGGTGTGAGGGCTGTATCTGTAGAGGGGATTTCCTTGCCCAGCTTTACTTGGCTTCGAAGGAATATTGGCTCTTCCATACGCTTCTGCTCAGTTCTTGGAGGGATTTTCCGGGGGTAGGCGAGTGTGTATCATGTATGTATGGTCCTTTGCCGTCCCAGACTCCCAGGAGGAAATGGATCTCGCAAGGGAACCGTGGAAGCCATCCGTGTATGTAGTGAAGTTATATGCCCCATCAGTTTGATCACAGTGATTTGCTCGCCGAGAATCTTCTACGAGACCGTGATGGCTGGACGAAACAGGATCTACGGGATCGATCTCCGGGCAGATGCTTCGCTGTACCGTTATTACACGTATGGACTCATTCTCACGAGAGAGTCGAGATGAAGTGATGTTGGTCATCAACCTTTATGGATGCGTATTTAGATTTCTCCCCGTAGCTACTTGCTTCTACCCAACGGGCGTGGCATAGTGCAGATAGCAACCTCTATCAGTTGCTCGCCTTGATGGTGTTGTATATGAAGCTACCTAACTTGTTGTGCAAGTAAGAGTTTAAGCTGTTTGTTGTTGTCGTAGCCTCGTGGCTACTCACCTGATATCAGGGTTACACCACTCTCCATCTCAAGATAAAGACTGGCCGCTGATCGGACTCGAGAACCGTATCTGTTCAAAGATTCAAAGTCATTCCGATCAACACGCAGTTCTTCGTATCCTGACACGAGATACGATTCCCGTCTCAGGTTCATGCGTACGTGTGTATGTCGAAGTTCTATGTATATCTATACTGGATATCAAAGTCGACGATGTCGTGAAAAGATTCAGAGTATTCTCGCGTGTCCGTCTGTATTCGCCGCGGTGACTCGCAAATGCTTCCGGGGACGGACATTCTTTCTGCTGTTCAAGACATGCCACGTTAATCACATGTCTGGCACGGCAGCCAAGCGGATAAACGAAGATGACATCTCGGACGTACATATGTAAAGTCGTATTGCAATCTCCAAGTCAGATCCTCTAATGGTTGATCGGGAGGTTAAATATTAAGTTCTCTTTCGTATGAAACAGAGCGTCGTGGGCCTGATGCATGCTCCAAGACCGTACGTGAAATCAGGGCGTATATATGTATCTAAATTATCATCTCTCTCTGTCGACTTCGTCTGTTCGTGACAGACTGTTTCTACCAAAACATGACACTCCTCTCACACTTGGTCATGTTGACCGGCGTCTTCACCTGCTTGGCCTTGGCTGCCTCTGTCATGGGTCATGACTCCCCTGATACCCTGGACTTAGCCAGAGATCGCATAGCTGCGCTGCAAAAGGGTTACCAGATCGACTGGTCGAATCCTCCGCTCTCGTCAAACGGGGATGCCCTGGACCATAGACCCGATCTCAACGTGACGGTCTTCATTCAACGATATATTGAACAGTCGTATATCAATACTGGAACAGGGCAGGATGTTTTCTCCGTCTCGAAATCAACGACAATCTTCAAGGACATCACAGAGGGCTCGGCCGTCACGGCTCAGATATCGGTGTCCGGAGGGGGCTCAGCTTCCGCATCCTTCTCCATCGGCCGAGGTCGTTCCGTGACGGCGTCCACGTCCAAGAACACGGGTTCATCTGTGACAAGGAGGCAGAGCCGAGAGAAGATCTGCGAGGGGGGGCATGCCTGTCGTTTTGAGACCTGGACACACTATGTCGAGCTGGTCGGGACCTGTAATAAATCCGAGTGTCAGATACGGACGCCGATCACGAAGCTCAACGGAGAGCCACTAACCGCCCTGGTGTTCATAAAGGACAGGATCGTGGCAGACAATACACGCTCCAACAGCCTGAGTATCGCCAACTCCCTCCAGCGACGGCTTGAGGCTGAGCTGTCAAGCAACTACTGCATCGACTGGAGCGACCCCCCAGTACGGGGCCCCTTTGAGCGAATCATCGATTGGTCGAATCGTGTTCAGGAATGTCCCAGAAAACTTGTGGACAAGCAGGCCCCCAAAGTCACGGTACATGCCAGGCGTTTAGTTGAGGGCGACGAACACTTTAGCCTCGACCAGCGCGATAGTCCTCTAAGTATCGACCACTCCTCTACCAAGATTGAGGGCTCTTCTGAAAGCTGGAGCGTTGGTGCCCAGGTGACTACCTCTTTCGGGATTACCGGATCAGTGCCGAGTTTCGGTAATGGTTTCGATACCATAGAAGTCTCGTATGTGGAAGAGAAGAGCAAGCAGGTGAGCGGCGGGACGTGGAAGACGGGTAGCTTCACCGTGAGCACTGTTTGCAAGGTCGGCTACTCCTGCAGCTTCGAGACCTGGACCTTTTATGCTCGTGTCTCAGGCATCTGCCGGCAGATTTGCTCGCATGACGTCGAAATTGGACTCTTGTGTCCTTGTGAGATGGAAATTCCCATCTTCAATGGAGCTGATGAGCCGCTCACGCACTTGGTCAGTATCTTTCAGAAGAGAATTTCCCCTGGGATGTCCAGCGAGGCGGGCGAGAAGTCCGAGGAGAGCACGGAGAGGCCCATGGAGAAAAATGACAGCATCGACAACGTTCAGAGAGTTCCCAAAGTCATAGGCAGGGAGAAGACGTATTGCTTGCTCGATACCTTTGAGTATTACCAGAAAGACACAGACAAATACCTCAACTGGACAACCGGAGATTTTGAGACAAGGCCGAACGCGCCCAAGCCATTGGACATGCACAAATGCCTCGACAAGGTGCCTGAAGACCCCCGGATGAGTGGAAGGCTATGTTACAACAACGACTACCGGAATACATTGCGACAAGAAACGCCATCAATTTCAGGAAGACAGAAGATCGAGGGTAGGATATACGGATTCTGTTACTTGAACGAAACGCATTATTACGCGGAAACTGGCGAGTACTTCGACTTGAAGGATAAACAGCGCGGCTGGTATCGCGACGACAACGTACCCATGCCAGACGTTGGAAAATTTGGCCCTTGTTCCACAGATCCGACGGCGGCGGAAGCGAGCAATACGAATGTGCCTCAGGTTGCTGGCTTGAACGATGACGGGTACTGTTTCTTGAACGGGACTCACTTTTATGCGGATACGGAAGAGTATTGGAGCTCTGATGACCCGGATCGTGGATGGTATCGCGATGGTAGCGCGCCGAAGCCGGATACTCGAGGCTTCAAGTGTCCCGGACCGTGAAGTTGATCTTTGAGAGAATTCTCAACGTTGCGTACGAGCTTTGCTGTCAAGCCAGTGGCAAAATCGTAGCGAATGAGGTACGTGTCAGTCATGATCTGACAGCTTCAAATAAGACAGTATCAAGGAGTATAATTGCGGCACATAGAGACGATAGATAGGGGGAGGGTGTTGGGAATGTCTTACTTATTTAATCGTGTTGCCCTTGAATACAGACAACAGTATCGCCAAACATACATAACCTGGAAGACTCCTCGGCAAAAGAAGAAGTCGAGAGCACAACATCTGTGGGACTCTTCAGAACTGCGCAGTCCTTTTACCGTATCCATACATACATGCCTCCAGCCCATGGTGGTGCCCGTTTCGCCGATCATATAGACAGCCCGCAGATCTTATAGCGATTGCAGGGTTTCAGACCACGGCTAGTTCGGGACCAGGGGGGTAACTAGCATGTCGATAGCGCCTAAGCTTTTTTGGGCGCTATTTGGCATAGTCAGGAACAAGAAGACACATCTTTGTCATGATGAGCTGCGCGTCAAGGAGAGATGCTAAGAGCTGGCGAGTTGAAGGGTAGGTGAAGAGGACTGATTGAAAAAGGACAAAGAGGGCATATATATCAAAACAATATAACTTACTAGCATCTGGCAAGATGGCCGAGTTGGTTATGGCGTCAGGTTAAGGTTCTCTCAACCACATTTATCCTGGTGGAGCAATCCTCCTGGGTTCGAATCCCAGTCTTGTCAGATATTTTTTCTTTCTTCTTTCTTTTTTTTTATGTCACCTGATAATCAAATCCAACTTGCAAGCCCTAATAACTGTGCTACGATCTACATAGGGAGACGAGCATGCTTGTGCCGTATATAAAGTCTTGTTTCATAGTAAATAGCTTGGATTGATGTTTGTAGCCTTGTGAGTATGGACGTTTGTATACGAATACTCCGTTTACCAGACTCCGATCTTGCTTTGCCTCACCGAATGATTTGTGTGCAAGTTACGCAACACATATACATATGTAGGTATGTATGTATGTTTACATTATACATATGTACATGCGTACTGTACTGATGAAAAATCTCATGCATCCTTACGGATTACAGAGAGAATGATATTTCTACCTCTTGCTCGGATTCTCTCTTCTTCTTTAAATCCCGTATCGAAGAACAATTTATGGCCTGATGAATTTGCGTCCATTCCTTGTATCCCGACTTGAAGATAGAAAAACCAAGTATAGGGTAGGGGAGGGGTCGGCTGGCTTGGCGCGACTGGCGAGCCGACTAAAAATAGCCGCCTCTCCTGCCTTGGTAGACGACGTTTTATTTACCAACGACGAGAGGAAACGATCGCGTCTCTCTGCTCTCACCCAGGCTCCATAACCCTGACTCCCAGCTCGCGGCGAGGACTGAAGTCTCTGTCGCCATGGCTACCTCGAGGGTATTCGTCAAGGGTCTCCCACCAAACATCACCGAAGCCGAGTTCCGGAAGCATTTTTCCGGCAAAAATGGCCACATCACCGACGTCAAACTCATCCCTCGCCGTCGCATTGGCTATCTCGGCTTCAAGAGCCCCGAGGAAGCCTCACAGGCCGTCAAGTACTTCAACAGATCCTTCATCCGACTGTCGAGGATTTGTGTCGAGCCCGCAAAGCCAGTATGTGCCCGTACGAACGCACAAACACGCACACTCACACAACTTGTTTACGCCTCCACTGCAATTTGCTGATGGAATGTTAGATCTCAGACCCAACTCTCGGCAAACGTCATGATTCTATTCCAAGTGCTGCTCAGCCGACAATCAGCGGGGGCTCGAACCCCAAGAAGAGAAAGCGTCGCGAAGAGCCGGTTCGAACAGATCCAAAGCTACGCGAGTTCCTCCGCGTCATGAAGTCTGGGGAGCAAGGGGTGGCTGCAGATGAATCAGAATCAGAGCACGAGACCATGGACCCGGCTGCGACGCAGGATGCCAGTGATGACGAATATGAGCAGATGCCTTCAAAGTCGCAGAGGCTCTGTATGGCGCCACCGAGGGACGACGTTGATGACGCGAACCACACCGCCGAGAAAACAGTCGACCACCCCGAGAAAATTGTCGTCGAGCCCGTTGTTCCAGCAACAGATGACAGCAAGGCCCCGAAAACCGACGAGGATTGGCTGCGTTCGCGGACCAGCAGGCTTCTGGATCTCGTCGAACCAGAGGACCTCGCTGTCGGCTCGGCGCCAAGGCCTGGTGATGGAGCCGCAACGCGAGACATGGACGCACAGCAAGACACGCTCCATTCCTCGGACAAGGTGGCGCATGATACGACTGTCGAGCCACGGGAAATTGCCAACGGCGACCCGGTGGAGGCGATATCGAAGACGTCTCGGCTCTTCGTTCGCAACCTGCCCTACGACGCCACGGAAGACGACATCCGCGACGCCTTTGACAAGTTCGGCGCTTTGCAAGAGGTACGTCATTCGTCTCACCCCTACGTGCGTACATACATACACACCCACACACCCAATCAATCCACCTACCTACCTGGCACCGTGATGAAACCCGAGATAGGGACAGCTTATGCCATTGGCATATGATGCGAATCCGGGCGAGTATTTTAGTAGATGCCTCGATTTTCTGACGTGCCCCTTTAAACTCGAGTGTGCGTGACACGACTTCGAGAGACTTGAGACAGCCAGCCACGGGTCTCGGAGAGCGGCAAGGCTAACGTCGACGACGCCAGGTACACTTGCCCACCAACGCAATGGGATCCAGCAAGGGGTTCGCACTCGTTTTATTTACAGACGCCTCGGACGCGGTCAAGGCATTCCAGGCATTGGATGGGGCGACTTTCCAGGGGCGTATAATACACATCATTCCAGCCGAGGCCAAGAAACAGGCGGGACCAGACGAGTTTGGCATCTCCACGCTGTCACTGCGGAAACAAAATCTAATCCGCAAGAGGGCGGAGGCACCTTCGACAACCTTTAGCTGGAATTCACTGTACATGAGCCAGGACGCCGTTAACTCGGCCGTGGCACAACGGCTGGGTGTTTCAAAGTCGGAACTGCTCGACCCTACGTCGGCGGAGGCGGCCGTCAGGCAGGCCATCGCGGAGACGACGGTGATTCAGGAGACCAAGTCGTATTTCGCCGCCAATGGCGTGGACTTGGAGGCCTTCAAGTCGCAGAAACGGGGCGACACGGTCATCCTTGTAAAGAACTTTCCGCACGGCACGAGCCTGGAGGAGCTGCGGCGGCTCTTTGAAGAGTTTGGCCCCGTTCTCAGGGTGCTGATGCCGCCAAGCGGGACAATCGCTATTGTGCAGTTTGCGCAGGCGAGCCACGCAAAGGCAGCCTTTGGGAAGCTCGCCTACCGACGGATCCGGGATAGCGTGCTATTCCTCGAGAGGGCCCCCAGGGACGTGCTCAAAGAGCCCACAGCCGACGTCGATCGGCCGGGCGTGGCAGGCAGCAGCCCAAGGGTTGCAGGGGTCCAGAAGCTAAGCGTCGACGAGCTGCTGTCAGGCGGCACGGCGGCGGAGCCAGCGGAAACGACGTCGCTGTTTATCCGCAATTTAAACTTCGCCACGAGCACTGGCAGGCTGGCGGAAGCTTTCAAACCGCTCGACGGATTTGTCTCAGCCCGTGTCAAGACCAAGGCGGACCCTAAGAAACCCGGACAGACGCTGAGCATGGGCTTCGGCTTCGTCGAGTTCCGCAGTAAGGCGCAGGCGCAGGCAGCCATCGAAGCCCTCGACGGCTTCGTGCTGGACGGCCACGCGCTGGTCATCAGGGCATCACACAGGGGTCTTGATGCGGCCGAGGAGAGACGGCGGGAGGATCGCGCACGGAAGGCTGCGACCCTTCGAACCAAGATCGTCATTAAGAACCTACCCTTCCAAGCCACAAAGAAGGACGTGCGGGCGCTGTTCGGCACGTACGGCCAGCTACGATCTGTCCGCGTTCCAAAGAAGGCGGACCATACTACAAGGGGATTTGCCTTTGCCGACTTTGTGACGTCTAGAGAGGCGGAGAGCGCACTAAAGGCGCTGAGGGACACGCACCTACTGGGGCGGCGTCTGGTGCTGGAGTACGCCGACGCGGAAGCTGTGGACGCCGAAGAGGAGATTGAAAAGATGCAGCGCAAGGTAGGGGGTCAGGTCAATAAAGTAGCCCTTGAGCAACTTACTGCCGGAGGGAGGAGAAGGAAGGTCAATATTGGCAACGACGGGGAGGAAGCGGAGGAGTAAGCGAAGTGGGCAAGCCGGCAGCAGGGCAACCAGAAGAGAGAGAGAGAGGAAGAGGAAGAGATAAAAAGAGAGACTATTTGGTCAGCAAGGCTGAAGAAAACGAGTTTATTTGCCGGCGGAGTGGAAATGGTTGCTCTCCCTTGGGAAAAGGGGGGTGTGGAGAGGGTTGAAGATTTCGAGATGGAGGGAAGCCGAGGGGAGACAAACAGGCTTGACGCGTAAGTGGATGAAAGCGACCAAAAGAAGTGATTGATGGGTTGACGGGGACGTGACAGGTGACAACGACACACACAACGACACCGGCCAGCATCAGAAGCCAGAGGGAAAAAAAAAAGGGGGGGGGGGGGAGG
>PDHQ01000035.1:19526-82860 GCA_003339415.1 Ophiocordyceps camponoti-saundersi (nom. inval.)
GGGTTGTGGAGGCGAAAGAGAGCACAGAGAGGCTGAGGGGGGGGGAGAGAAGGGGGGGGGGGGGGGGAGGGGGGGGGGGGGGGGGGGGGGGGGGGGGTCACGGCGACAGAGGGCGAGCACACAAACACACACACACACACTCACACACACAACTCTGTATGTACACGACACGACACGCACAACAAGACGAACGACGAAGATCGAGGCCAACGCGGGCTAAAGAAGTCTTGTCTGATGTCAATCTCTCCGCATACCCGAACTGGTCCAAAGTCTGCCGGGAGAGGAGGGGGGGTGTGTGTGGATGTTGGTGACGAGACCCGCTCCGCAAAACCCTCCCTTGCATACTAACGCCCTCGCTGCAGACTTTCTATCTATCTCCATGTGCCCGTTCGATACGGGCAAGACATTGCTGTCGATGATGCCCCGCCGTCCCGGGCGTAGTAGAGGCTTGCCTTACTGACACGCCCTTCTCACCACCCCCCTCCTCCAAACCCAATGGCCAACCCCCCCCCTCTAAACGCACGCTGGCAGACCCTACCCTCGGTTGGGATGGCGGCCGATGGATCTTGATCGTTTAGGTTGTCGAGGGGCGACGACGAGTGAACCCTGCCGAACCAGCCCTTTGTCAATACGATATGCCCCCGGGTTATTGGGCCACTTCGTTCCAGTCGAAATCCTTGCCTCCTTCAAAGCATACATCTATCCCACCATTCCACATTCCCAAATTCCTTTCAGCATTTCTTATCCTCTTCATCCTACTCTCTCCTCTGATACTTGGCGGTCCGTGAGAGGCATTCGCTTTGCCCGAGCTTGTTCTCGTGAGGCTCCTCCGCTGGCATTCCACGTTCCACCATGTCGTCTTCGCTCTACCAGTCGAGGCCGGCCACAGGCGCCGTTGTGTCGTCGCCGTCCGAATATGCGGATGCCCGCCGGGGCGGGAGCATCCAGGTCCCCCCGGGAAGGTTGCCGCTTCGGGAGTCGACGGGCAACGCGCAATCTCACAACTTCAATGGAATAGTGTCATGCTATCAGAGCCCGGTGGCGCTCTCGCCGTCGATGCAGGCCAACATTCCGGCCCCTATGGTGCCGTCCCAGTCATTCGACTGCCTGTACCGAGTGCCGACTCCTCGTCAGCAGCCTCGTTATCATCGTCGACCGAGGAGCGCCATCAACCCACTGTACTTTTGGCCGGCATTTCGTCAGTACCGCAACCGCCAGGCCCACAAGGACACGCAGAAGGACAAGGGCGGCGTCTGGCGTCGACCGGAGCTGGAAGATGCCTTTGTCGACTGTATGTATTCACCTCACCACTCACTTTGCACTCACCACACCTACCCAACCAAACAACATGGCCGCTGACAGAGGATCAAAACCACAGCCGTGCTTCTCATGCCGCACATGGGCCGGCGCAAGTTCTCCATGGGCGGTAAACTTCATGGGCGGAACATGCTCATCAGCGAGTACATCTTCGTCATCTGTGTTGCCATTCTCGGCAGTAAGGAGATTTTCCGCATCGACAACAGCAATGAGAGCATCGAGCAGATGGGACGCAAGCAGGTGTCGAGCCACATGCAAGTAGTGAAGAAGTTTTTCGAGGACTTGCGATGCTGTGAGTGACTGCCGCCACCGCCCCCTTTTTTCTCTCATTTCCCTCCCCTTCCCCTGAGCTCCTCCGTGCTAACTGTCATGGCTAGTCCACTTTCTCTTCCCCTCAGAGGAGAAAAAGGAGCCGGGTTCTACAAACTCGGATGACTACTATGATGAAGAGGAACAGGAGTCGTTCAAGTCCAACCCGGTACTGACGGCGTTGGCCGAGGGCCGAGTGCCGGACGTCAAGCCCAACTATGAGTACTTTTCGCAGCTGTTGGCTCTGCAGTCTGCCATTTGCGTCCGGCCTAAGACGTGCGAGATCTTCGTGTCGTCGTCGGACATTAAGATGCGGGACGAGGTGGCGTACGACGCACATGACGCGCCGCTAGACCAGGCGTCGTTTCCTCACCTCAACAAGTACAACAACTGTGATGACAGCCCCAACGTGCTGGGAAAGGACGTGCTGCTCCACGAGTACACGCGCTCGCTAGACCGGACGACGTCGGCCTGCGTCAAGGCGACTACCCGGCGGTGGCAGAAGGACTCACCGGCCATGTACGAGACGCTGGAGCTGCCGGCGCACGACGAGGAGTGCCTCCTGCTGGAGATGTGCGCGACGATTGAGCTTCACGAGCACGCCAAGTTCCCGCCGGGGTCGGAGCTCACGGGCTTCGTCGAGGTGGCCATCACACATCCGGCTCTCCAGCATCACCGGTGGAAGTGCGTGACGCGCCTGACGCGGCCGGCCGAACTTGGCAGCGACGAGGGCAAGACGGGCGTCTACACCAACGACAGCGGGATCCACCGCCGCGGCTGCAGCGATGCCAAGAGTGACTGCGACTGTCATACCCGGCCGCGGGCGGACATTCACGTCCCCTTTCCGGCCGTGGAGTGGGCGAGCATGCTCAGCATGGCGGTGCAGTATCCGGACGTGGAGCATCAGCGGGTGCGCGAGAAGCGGCGCCGCAACGCGGACGGCGACAAGAAGGACCTCGAGAGAGCCGGCAGCAAGCGGAAGCGATCCGAGGACGAGGGCGACGCCGCTACCTGGTCGCGGCGCGAGCCGACAGGCAGCGACCTGATCTGCCGGGTGGCCATGTATCAGGAGCTGTGGTCGTGCGCCCCGGACTCGACGCAGTGGACGCGCCAGGCCATCGTGTTTTGGCGATTCAACACGACCAACCAGTGGCACAAGTACAACCCGGTGTTTAAGCCGGCGGGCACGACGTGGCGATGGCTCACCATCAACGACCCCATGTCCCGCTATCACCAGCAGAAGGCGCTGGTCTACCCCACGGCGGGCGTGTCGCGGGATGCCGTCATGTCGCCGACGCCGACCATCAACCAGCACCTGACGGCAGCCATGAACGAGACGTTTAGCTCGGCGTGGGAGGGCGGGCCGGTGCCACCGTTGCAGACGCCGGCGAACAGTCTGAGCCTGTTCGAGTCCTTTCCCAGCGGACTGGCGACGCCGCCGCCGACGGCCGGGTACTCGACGGGGAGCAGTTTCGACGCCGCCATGAACTCGGGATTCTTGCCAGCACCCGGGACGGCGGCAGCGGGGCCGACGGTGACGGGGCCGGCGACGACGACGGGCGGAGGGAGCGGCAGCGGCAGCGAAAGCGGCAACGGACGACACTCGTACTACGACGGACCGGCAGCGCCGACGGCGTTTGGCGACATGAAGCCTATCAACACGGCGGTGGGCCCTTACATGAGCGACATGCCGAATCAGCTCGTCTACGACAGCTCGCCGTGCGATACGGCTTCCAGCATGCAGGGATGGGACATGGCGACGGCTGCCTCGCTCGACACGTGGGCGGGATCGGCGCCGACGAGCGCGGGTACGGACTGGGGTCAGCCGCCCAAGATTGAGGCGGCGGGCGAGCACCCGGGCATGTGGGCGCCTCAGCAGTGGCCGCTGTCGGCGGGAGCGGCGCCGCCTTCTCACGAGAGGGGTGGGGCGAGCCCTCGGCCGATGAAGAGGCGGAGAGAGACTATCGACAGCCATGTGCCGGTCACGGCTGGATGGTAGCGAGAGCCGTCGTTGTACAAGGGAGGAGGAGGAGGAGTAGGGGGGGGCGGGATCTTTATTACTATTACTATTATTATTATCATCACTTTTTTTTTTCTTATATTTCTCTTTTTCCATAGGATTTGGGGGAGGGGCCAGGGGAGAAGGAGGGGATTTTGGGCGTTTGAAGTGTGTTCTGTGTGTGTGCGTTTGTGTGTTGCGTGTTGTCTGCTTTTAACCCCCTTTCTGTGTTCTTTTCTCTTTTTCCCTTGGTTTTTCTCTTGGGGGTTTTTTCTGGGAGGGAAATCTTATACGAGGATTTTTTTTTCTCTTGGGGAGGAAATCTCTCTACCCATTTGTATGGCCGGGAACGGAAGAAAGCAAGCTGTTTATCTATCTCACTCTCTCCCCTTTTCCCCCCCAAGATACTATATGTACGTCTTTCTAGGTTTTTATGAGTAATATCACGCTCTTAGACGGATGGGGGATGAAGATGAAGATGATATGATATGATATCCGCTGTGTATGTATGCTGAGGTGAAGGGTGAAAAGAAAGAAAGAAAGGAGTGCGGTCGAATCTTGGGTGGGATGCCAAGACGCGTAAAAGTGAGATGACAGGGAAGCCAAGATGGCGGCGGCGACGTGAGGGTGTGATGGGGAAGAACTACTGCATATGCCAAGCTGGTGGGTTTTGGTGGGTGTGGGATGGGAAGATGGGAATAAAGGAGGAGGAGAAGAAGAAGAAGTCGAGTGTGTCTCGGGCCGATCTGGTAGAGGGATAGAGACACGCCCCTTCGTGTCCACTATTCACCCCTACCTACACACCATCTCCCTCCTCCCCCCTCTCTCTCTCCTCTCTCCTCTCCCCATACTTGCTAAATGCGGCGAAAAAAAAAATGGAGGATCGACAAACGGGTCTAAAAGCGATGAAAAAAAATTGATAATAGAGAAAGATATTATAGATAAGAGAGAAAAAAAATGGGGAAGAGAAAAGAAGGGGTAAGGAAGGGGAATTCAATAGAAAGAAAATGGTAAAGTACAATACGGGAACTCTTCTCCATGCTATAAGCTTAGTACCTTGATGTGTGTACATACAACACATATTGTGTGCTTTACGGGGGAGGGGGGAAAGGGAGGTCAAGGTTAGAGGCTATAGATTGCGTATTGGGAATATAAAGGGGGGGGGGAAGAAGGTAAAAAAGACGGTATGGGGTTTCAGGGAGAAGGGAGAGAGAAGAGAAGAGAAAGAGAAAGAGGAGAGAAAGGATGGGGCGAAAGTGAAACGAGCACGCGATTGAAAGGAAGGAAGGAAGGAAGAAGAAGTTTATTGAAAGGTTTTTGTTTTTTTTTTCTTTTGTTCTCTTTTAAGGGGGTGATTTTTTATATCATTCTCTTCGTTTTAATTGTGTGATTCGATCTATTGTTCCATCCCTTGATATGACGTCGTTGAAGAGAGTGTGTATGTACATACGGAGTGTGTACGGATTACACACCTCTGTATGTAAATGGGCAGGTAGAGACAAGGCTGGTTAGGAAGGTAGGTGAGAGAAGGGGGAAAAAAAAAAGGTGAGACGAACTTGTAGCCGCACAGTCCCCGCACTTTGGGTTCGCATGGTTGTGCGGAGATGGGTGAGGTGAGGTGAGGTGAGGTGTAGTAAGCTCTGTATTGTATTGTGTGGATGGAGGTGGAAGCTGTTTGTCGCATCATCGCGTGCTTGTGGCGGATTGGCCGAGCGGGGTGAGGGGGGGAGAAGATTGGGTTGAGTTGCAGTTGAGGAGATGGCGAGTATGTATGGAACTGCTAGCTATGTACGATGAAAAAAAAAAAGGTCGATAAAAGATGATGGGATATAGGAGTCTCGGATTAGATTTTTTTTTTTTTAAGTTGGGTTGTTGTAGATGGATGGATGGATGGGAAGATGGATGGGTAGATGGGTGGATGGATAGCATCATTGGATGTAACAGTTGCACCGCGACTCCATTTTCTCTCTCTCTCTCTCTCTCTCTCTCTCTCTCTCTCTCTCTCTCCCCTCTCTATTCTCTACCTACCACTACCCATCTCTTACCTGTTGGATAGAGGTGAATACATACATGCATACATGTGTGTATATACAAATGATGATCGGACATGCCGGAGCGAGTTTGCTCCAAACCAAGGTCTCGACGTGATACGACCTTTCCTTTCCTTTCCTCTCCTTTCCTCTCCTCTCTCGTGTTTATTTTTTTTTCCCTCCCAGCCATATCCCACTCTTACATCCTACCCATCCCATCTACGGATACACACACACCTAAACTTACAGAGAAGGGGAGAGAAAAAAAAAAAGGCTATCATCTTGATGTTACATCGTCCACAGTTTTAAAAACGCGGTCCATGCTGAACCAACAGCTAGATAGAGAAAAAAAAAATCGCGTGGCTTTTTCTCTTACCCGTATTTTTTTTTTTAGACTTTGGAGGAATAAATGTACGTGCAGGGAGAGGAGATGCTTGTGCGTTTTGCTTGGGGCTTGGTGGCGTGTGAAACGGGTAGCGAAACAGACGATGTACATCGATATCATGGATTGGACCAAGTCTTCTTCATCTTGTATGTACATATATATGTAGTATGCAAGTATGTATGTAGATGAGAAGTTGGATCATTCGTTTGTTTTTTTATATACATACATACATATGTATGTATCATTTCGGTAGATATCCTTGGTTCGTAGCCGCCTGCACTGGCGACTTGCGACTTGCATTGCAACGGAAGAGGTTGAGGGCAGGGGGCTGGCGCTTACGGATTCGAGGCGCGGGCGCTTACCAGCCTATAGAGTGAGTGAGTTGAGTGAGTGAGTGAGAGAGAGAGGGTGAGAGAGAGAGAGAGAGATAGGCGCTTAGTCTCTGTACCTTACCATCCACCATCCACCTACCACCACTACCTCTGCTAGTCTGTACAGATTCACCACCCATGGACGACTACCTACTCCGTAGTAGACAAAGTTTAAACCCACCAACGAATAGGCAGAGTAGGTTCGATTTAGAGAGGGCTATGTATCGATGGTAAGACGATGGCTGCACCAGATTTCTCTCTTCTTTTCCCTACCTAGCTATGTATGTACTCTCTCTCTCTCTCTCTCTCTCTCTCAAACACACGCCCACTTACATACATACATACATATGTACATACATACATGCTCGCTTTAGCTTAAGCGCCCAAAGGGGGTGGCTTCTTCCTCTTCCTCTTCCTCTTCCTCTTCGTTTTATTTTTATGCCTCTCTCTTTCTCTCTCTATTATGTATTTCATTTTATATCAAGCCCATTCATTGTACATACATACATAGATTAACCACCACTCCGTGTTTCGAAACACGAACACAAACGCACAGTCGTTTCTCATCCTACCTACCTACCTACATACAACAGACATCATACAATACACACAGGGCCTGGGCGCCTTCTTCTTCTTCTTCTTCTCCCCCTCCCCCCTTTTCCCCTTGTTTAAAAAGAAAAAGCTTGATTTTTTATTCTACCTTGTTTCTTTCTTAGGATGAAAAGCTGAAGAACGAGAACAAGAGAGGAGGGTTTTGGTGTGACGCACGTACACACATACGTTGATACAATACGGCTTGTCGTCTCGTGTGCGTGTGAGATGAAGTTGTCGACTACATTGTGAACCTCTCTCTTCTCTCTTCTCTCTTTCTTCTTCTTCTTCTTCTCTTTTAAAAAAAAACACCCTTCACCTTCTTTTTACTTCTTCTTCTTCTATTTTATTTCTTTCTATTCACTTCCTTCTTTACAACCTAAACGGGGGCGAAGTTCAGACGAGGGATCTACAGAGTCACACTCACCCACCCTTCAACCTTGTTCATCACCTCGACAAACGCGAGAAGAGAGAGAGAGAGAGAAACACGTGCCGCGTGAACAGTCGACGCACTCAGGCAACAAGGCATCAACAATCGATTTTTACCATCCACCTCTTTTTTTCTTCCTCTGCCTGGAATCGTTCAGCGAGGTGGAAAAGACAACAAACGGATTTCCCTACATATCGTGAACCTTTTGACTCCCCCCTTCCCCCCCTTTCTCTCCCCATCCATCTTTTTACATATATCCTTCATCACTTCTTCCTTCACCTTATCCTTCTTTTTTTTTTTGCCCTCTTTGGTTCGATTTCGGTCTGTTTTCCTGGTGAGAACTGATCATCTCTCTCTCCTTCTCTTCTTTCACCCGTTTTTCCTACATCTTCACCGCTTCGCATCACCACCTTCATCTTCTCTTCCTCCCCTCCCTCTCTCCCCCCATCTTCACCATCCTTCTTCAAAGTCGGTGAGAGAGAGAGAGACAGACAAAGGAAATCAAGACTCATCTTCTAGCAGGCTAGAAGAGCCCCTTCTCTCATCATCTCGACCAGTTCTTTTCTTTCGACTGCTTTTTTTTTTCCCCCAGAAAAAAAAAACAAACAAACAACAAGGATGAAGCTCCCCTTCGCCACGGGCCTCGTCGTCCTGCTGGCCACCACCCTCTTCGGCATCGCCAAAAGCCACTCGTGGATCGAGTCGGCCTTCGTCCTCGCCCCCAACGGCTCCTACATCGGCCCAGAGGGCTTCCCTCGCGGCTACATCCCTCGGACCGACCCGTCCTTCAACGACAAGGAGGCCCAACACCTGATTCCCGACGGGGCCTTCTACACCGGCAACGAAGTCATCAACAAGTTTCCCCCCTCGGCCAATAACCCGCAGTTCCCCTTGCTGCAGGCCGCT
This sequence comes from Ophiocordyceps camponoti-saundersi (nom. inval.), assembly GCA_003339415.1. Lineage (NCBI taxonomy): Eukaryota > Fungi > Ascomycota > Sordariomycetes > Hypocreales > Ophiocordycipitaceae > Ophiocordyceps > Ophiocordyceps camponoti-saundersi. The sequence continues at coordinate 27,865 of PDHQ01000035.1, forward strand.
CCCGGTCAGAGGGTGGCCATCTCCCACCTGGAAAACGGTCACGTCAGCCTCCCGCAGAACCAGGCGAACAAGCCTCTTAATCGCGGCACCGTCTTCCTCTACGGCACGAGTCAGCCCAAGGATCAGGAGAAGCTTTTTGACGTTCACCTTCGTTGGAATCAGGATGGTACCGGCGGTGATGGTCGTGGCAGGCTCCTCGCCACCCGCAACTACGATGACGGTCAGTGCTATCAGAGTAACCAGTCGCCCATCGCTCAGCAGCGCGTCGGTCGTCTTGCCGCCGACGGGGCCCAGCTTGATAGGGAGCTTCGCTGCCAGACCATCATCACCGTCCCCGCAGACGCCAAGCCGGGCTCCGTCTACACCGTCTACTGGTACTGGGATTGGCCCACCCTCAACCCGGCCAAGATCGATATGCAGGGCACCCAGGCCGGACGATTCCCCTGGGCCGGCTCCTTCATGCGCGGTGACAAGGTTCCGGACGGTTGGACCATGAGCGCCATCGGCATAAACGAGAGCTACTCTAGCGTCATGGACATCAAGATCACCGAGCCTCTTCCCGGCCTCATCGCCAAGCAAGGTGACGTCTCCGACTGGATCCAGACTCAAAACGTTTATAGCGCTGGCGTACAGAGCCAAGGTGCAAACGGCTTCGACGTCAAGGTCGACGATTACATCGGAGGAGGAGGAGGTCCAGGTGCTCCCGTTCCCGCTCCCGCCACCGCCCCTGCGCCTTCGCCTTCGCAGCCGGAATCCATCTCTTCGCCTTCGTCCGTCCCGTCATCCGCCCCCGCCGCCCCTTCCACCATCTCCGCAGCCGTCCGCTCCGTCTCAGCCGCATCCCAAGATCCCTGCCCCGCCGCGGCGACGACCCTCGTCACCACCACAACCGTCTACGTCAAGGGCCAAGACCCCAGCGCCGCCCCGTCGTCACCGACGCCCGTCGTCGCCGCCGCTCTCGAGCCTTCGACCGTCATGGTCACCGTCACGACTCATGTGCCCGCGCCGTCGAAGCGAGCTTCGCGACCGAATCAGCGGCTTAGAGCCAGAAGAGTGTGATCTTTGTCTCTTCTTCTCTTCGTCGGACAAAGCTCGTCAAGGTTCAGGGCGACAACGACGATAACAACAAAGAAAGAGAACAGGATTCTCTCTTTTTGATCTTCTTCTTCTTCTCCTTCCTTTTTGCCTCATTTTGCCTATGGTTTTATCATCTGGTACGTGGCTGGACAACACGTTCATATCCCGGACTTCATTCTCTCCTCATCTCTCTTTCTCCCCCTCTTTTCTTTCTTCCTCTTATGTACATTCCACCTCCACACTTCTTTGACGATCACCTCTCTCTCTCTCTCTCATGTATCTCTCTTCTTTGTTCCCCCCCCCCAAATCCCTCTCTTACCCCAAATCTTGACGCATTTCTTCATCTTTCATTTTGGCTTTATACCCCCTTTGCTATCTTTCATCATATACAAAAGCATTCACAAAAATACGGCGTTTGATACCGAACTTGTTATTTACCCACTTGGGCTTTACAGAAACGGAATCTCCGACCTCGCCTTGGAGACCTGTTTTTTCCGCACTCCTTTTCTCCTCTTCCCCTACCGGCGGGGTTGTCTTTGGTTCGATCCGTTATTCGCCACTGATGGCCATGGCAAACGGGCCGCAGGTCAAGGGGGAACGGGAGAAGGAGTGGGAGACACGGACGTAGGATAGACGGGACTGCATCACGCGGGAATCAAGTTTGCTCGGCTGAGGCCGTGAGCGGGGGGGCTTGTTCATCGGTTAGGCGTGCAACGGTAGACAATTGAACCGCCTCCTCGTATCTTTCTCTCTCTCTCTCTCCCCCTCCTCTGTCTCGGTGTGTGCGTGTGCATGTGTTCGTGCATACTGATATGTGTGAGTGTAAGTGTGCGAGTGTGCGTGTGTGTGTTCTGGTGTTGCAATTTGGTTTTGGGCATCGGTGGATAAGCCCTCATGTAGCATATGGTGCCGCCTTTATGTGACCCAGATGGTTGTTGTGTGGCCTGATGCGGTCACTTCCGGTTCCACCCACACGCGGGTGTGCCCATTCACTGATCCGCTCATCTTATCGATCCGTGACACACAAGAGCAATCCGAGGAAGAGGACAGGATCAACGGTGAGAGGGTATGGGATAAGAAGAACAAACAAAGAGTAAAAGGAACAGGGACGAGACCAGAAAAGAAAAAAGACCGAGGCCCGAGGGGAAAACAAACAAACAAAGAAGTCTCACATCTCCCCGCACAGGGCAACGACGACGTCGAGGTTCGGAACGTCTTTGCCCTTGTATCCCGTCTTGGTTGCCTCCATCTTCTTGACAACATCCATGCCGTCAACGACGCTGCCAAAGACGACGTGCTTGTTGTCAAGAAAAGGGGTTGGCACAGTGGTGATGAAAAACTGAGAACCGTTTGTGTTCGGGCCCGAGTTCTGAACGACCGATGAAAGACCAGAACGTCAACGCCGAACTGATCAGAAACCGAGGGACCGAACAGAAGAGACGACAACTCACCGCCATCGACAATAAGCCAGGCCGGTCGTGCTTGAGGGTAAAGTTCTCGTCAGCAAAGGAGCGAAAGCCCCATATGCTGGTAGAGCCCGAGCCGTCGCCACGAAGGAAATCGCCACCCTGGCACATGAAGTTGGGAATCTGGCAAACACGTTCAGTTTTTTTCCCCTCGTACAGGTCACTGTCTCTCCCATCTTCCAGAAAGAACTCACGATGCGGTGGAACTTGCAGCCCTTGTAGCCCTGAGGCCGACCAACAGAGTCTTTTGACTCGCCCGTACAGAACTGACGAAAGTTTTCCGCCGTCTTGGGCACGACGTCCTTGAAGAGCTCAAAGGTGATGCGGCCCAGCGGTTCACCTACGCAAAGCCTTGTCGTCAGGATGCATCCATTCTTTTTCCCCTTTGTTTTAACATGGCTAAGTCATTCTCATCATCTTGATGTAAAACAGTCTCTCCTTGCCATCTTTGACGCCTTCGGGGGAAGAAGAAAAATGAAACAAGTTTCGTCAAACGCACCCCCGATGGTGATGTCAAAAAAGACTCTGCATGTCAAAAAGGCTCAGTCAGCAACGGCCTCCTCTCAAATTACTCTCACTTTTCTTCATCGACGAAGGGGCCCTTACAGCGGGTTACCGGACGCGGGCAGCTGCGTCGGGGCCATGGCTGTTGCTGCCGATCGTTGACGATACCGCACGATGGCTCAAAAAGGGGGGGGGATGCAGCGTTGACTGGTGAGTATTTTTTGGCAGACCGACGACGTTGGTTGGAGGTAAGGAACTGTGTGTCGTGAAGGCGAAACGCACTGTATACAGGTCACGCCCAATAGCAACGGAGCAGTATGTGTTGAGGCACGCACGCTGTCACGGATCGGGCAGTGATATTGCTAATACTAAGTCTAACTCTAGTAGCCCCTCTATACTAATTTAGTATAGCTAATACTTAGACCTAACCGGGCTTAAGCCCTAAGTAAGGCATAGCTTAGATATAGGGTATATTATATATAATACCGCCCCTAAGGCCGGGCAGGCTAAAAAATAACTATTATAATATTATTTCTTAGTATTTAAGCTATTAAAGCTGCCTCTATTTTTTAGTATAGCTAAATTTAGCTAGCGTACGAATTACTAATACTTATTTACTTATAAACTCTTTATTAGGCTATTTATAATTATATTTTCTATACTAATTTACTATAAATTAAAAAAGCTTATTTAATATTTTTAGATAATTTATTTATATTATAAATTAATATACTTAGTATATACCTTATTAAGTAAGTTAATTACGGCTAACTTTATATTCTAGCTATTAGTAAATATTATAAAAAGCTTTTTTTATTTATAGCTAGTATTTTAAATAATATTAAAAAGCTAGATTATTATAAGCTTAGCGGGCGTAAGGGCTATAAATTTAGCCTTTATATTACTTATAGTAATAAAAGTTTAACGCTTTAAGCGCTATACGATAAGGCTACTAGTAAGGAAGATAACGAACCCGGCCGTTAAGGCGCGGGTTACCTAATTATCCGCGAATAATATATTAAAATTTAAAATAGACGCGAAGCTAAAAGTTCTTACTATATACCGCTCTTTTAAATATAATACTAAAAGATAGCGTATTACGTAGATAGCGGAAAAAATATTTTATTATAGCTAAATAAGCGTAAGTTAGATAGGAATTTATTTCTAATAGCTTCTTAACGCTATATATAATATTAAGCCTTATATTTAAAGCTAGCTAATTTAAGCTACTTATTTATTTTTACTATATTATAGCTTTTATCGTAATCTTAGCCTTTTTCTAATTATAAGGAATTATATATTTTATCGGCTATAATATCTTTATAAGCTTTAAATTATTAATATTAAATAGCTTAAGAATTTTATAAGCGAAAAAGGTTTAATATACTTAAATAGTTCGGGCTTAATAATTATAATCGAACTTAAGGCTAAGGAATTCCTAAGGCTCTTTAAGGTATTTAACCTTATATAATTTATTAAGAATTATAGCCTTATTATTAATCTATACTTATATTAGTATTATAAGGAAGATATTATTTATATAAAGAATAAGGAGGCTACTATTAATATAGCGATAAAGGTATAATTTAAAGTTAAGTTATTTAAATCCGCGATTAGCTAGATTTTTAGCTATACGCTTAAATTACTAGTATAGTAAGGCTTAATAGCTATAAAAGGCCCTTTTTAGTTAGTAAACGCGGCCTAACTTATTTTTAAAACTATAAGGTTATTTAACAAAGATATTTTTATTTAATTTAATATTAATAAAAGTATTTATAATATTAAATTTTACTTATTTAAAATCTTATATTATAATAAGGGTAAGGAAGATTTATATAAATAATTAATATATTATAGTAATATATAAATCCTCGATAAGTTAATCTATAAGATTACGATCTCCGCGAATAACTTAGCGGGCTTTCGCTATCGAATCTACGCCCTTAATAAGCTTCTCTATATATACTTATCGCCTAAGTAAGGTTTTTATATTATAAGGCTTAGGAATAAGTTCCTAAGCGCCCTTTTAATATAGCTTATTAAGTTTTTTCTTTATTACGGGTATTTATTATTTATTAAATTCGGGTAGCTTCTTTATAATATAATAATTACTTAAGGTATAACTTATAAAAGTTTCTATAGCTAAAGCTAAGAGAATTATTATAAGCGCTTAATTAATATATTTATCCTTATTTATAAAGAAAATATATAAAGGAGGCGGCTTAAGAATACTATTTATAGCTAAATTAGCTTATATAAGCCTTTTTAAACGCCTTATAAGCTTAGTATTATAAATCTTTTCCGTTAAATAATACTTATAGTATTATATTTCCGTTAAGGTAAAAGAAAAAGTCGAAGCTTTATAAGTATATTAAGAAAGTTATTTTTTAAATATTAAATTAGTTAGCTAAAAGTTTTATAAATTATTAGCTAATTTATTAAAATTATTATAATTATTAATATTATAAATTTAGCTATTAGGAAAATTTAAGGTTATAAGCGCTATTAGTAATAGTTATACTTTTTTATTAATTTCCTTAATTAATCGAAGAAGCGTATTCTTTTCGAAAAATAGGCGCGGTGCCTCTTTACCTCGATAAGGCGTAGGATTCGGTAAGAGAAAGTGCGAAGAGTATCCCTTAGGCGTTTTAAAACGCTTTTTTAATAGCCCTATAAATTTATCTTAAATATTCGAATTCGATATATCTAATAATCTAACTATAATAGTTAAATATTTCCTTAATTATTTTTTAATATTTAATATATTAAAGAATTATAAAATATTAATATTATTAATTTAGCTATAGGAAGTTTTCTTTTTCTCTTTATAAGGAAGAATAATAAGTTTAAATTCGATAATTTTACCTTTTTCTTCTAAATAAGCTTTAAATTTAACTAATAAGTTCTTTTTAATAGTAAAAATATTAGTATAATTAATAAAGTATATATCTTATATACGAATAACGATCTCTTAATTAGGAAGCTAAATCTTAAAGATATAGCTATATAAGCTTTTAATACCGATAAAATAACTTTTCTAAGCTTAAGAAGCTATTTTTTTAAACCTTACGATCTTCTCTTTTAGCTTTATTATATATATTATATAACCCTAAGCGTAAAGGTAGCTAATATTATATTTATAAGGTAAATTAAGTATTTTTATAACTTTTTTAAGAGGGCTATCTTTACCTCTTATAAGTAATAAATTTAATATATATATTATTATTAATATATAATATAGCTATAAGGTTACGGGAAGCTTAATATATAAGTAAATAGCTTTAGCTATTATTAATAAGGTCTTATTAGCCCTCTTTATAAGGCTATTTTACTATAAATTATATAAAGTTAAATAACGTAAAATAAAGCTATTTTAAAAAGCTTAAGCTTTAATCGCCTTACTCTTAAACTCCTATATATTATTAAAAGCTATTATAGCTACGGGAGTCCCTCCTAAAAAGGTATTAACTTATTATTTCTAACTTCGAAAAAAATTATAAGCCTACCCCTTTAAGGTAATAGTTATTATTTAGTAGAATCTTATAAAAGCGTTAATTTTATATAAAGAATAGTAAGTATTACTATTACTAGGCGGATTATACTTAATAATATTTTAAAAAATAATATTAAGAAATCTTAAGGGCTTAGCTAGCGAATTTTTACTAATTATAATATCTACCTTAGCGAATTAATAAGCTTTATATAAGAAGCTTTTAATAATCTTTTTATCGATTAAAATCTTTACTTTCTAATAAGCTAAAGTTACCTTATCCTTACTAGTATATATAAGGCGCTTATATATAATAGTAAAATTAGCTTTTAAGCTTTTCCTTAATAATTTATATAGTAAAATAGCAAATACCTTAATTATAGTTTAATCGCTACTTATAGCAGCTATACTAATAACTCGAAGTTAATTATTAAAGCGGTAAATATATTTTTTAATACTTTTTATAATAAGGAAATTTATCTTAAAGTTAGTAATAACGCCTTTTTTTTAAAACGCTTATACTTATTAAATTCGCTTAAATATTAAGATAATAGAAAGCTTACGATAAAATTATCGAATTACTATTAACTTATTAAGTAAGTTTATCTTAACCTTACCCTCTCCCTAAAGCTAAAAATCTTCGCTATTAATAGCGCGGAAAAAATTAATAATAATATTCTTATAAATTTTAATAAATTATTTTAAATTATTAAAAATATAGCCTTTAGCTTTAAAATTATATATAATATTATCTTATTTAATATTATAGCTAATAGCTACTAATTTATATATTTATTTAGCTTTTATAATAGCTTCTAATATTATAATTTATTTCTATTAATACTAATCTTTTAGAGGTAAGCGTAGCTTTAAATATAACTTTTAGTAATTTTCTTCCTTATAAAGCTTACTATTTTTAAGAATAAAATATTTATAATTAAGATATTATCTTTTCTAGCTTTCTTAAGCGGGAGAAAAGGCTTTATTATTATAATTTCCGTAGCTATAGCTTTTACCGTAGCCTTAACTTTTTCCTTAGCTATTATCTTACTTTTTATCTTACTTTTTTATATTTTAATTTATAGAAAAAATATCTTTCTTCTTATTATTAATAAGCTTAGCGTAATTCTAAAAAAAACTTAAAATTTTATTTTTTATCGGGGGCTTTTATTTAGCTAGCTTATATATCTAATTTTTATATTAGGAAAATATAATAGTTTTAATAATATTAATTATAGCGCTAATAAACTATTTCTTATAAAATTTCTTTATTATAATATAAAATTAATTTTATAAAAAATTAAAGCGTTTTATAAAAATATTAAATATTATAAAGTTCTCCGCTTTTATAATATATATTTCCTTTATAATTAATAAGAAAATAATTTTCGGAGCTATATTATATTTTTTCTTAATAGCTATAAAAATTTAATATATTAATTAACTTAAATTCTAGCTATTATTACGAATTCTAAGGATTATTATAAGCTTATAATAATATATAATAAGATAATAATAATAGATTTCCTTATTTTACTATTTCTCTATAACTTTAATATTTATATTTATAAGTTTACTATTATTAAGCTTATTAATATATTAAAATAATTAAAATTATTTAATTATTATTCTAATTAATATCTCTTAATATTATTAATTCTCTTAGCTTTTTAGTTTCTTTATACTTATTAAAATTACTCTTATTTTTATATTTTTTAATAAGGTTATTATAATTTTTTTTTATAGCTTAAATAAGCTCTTTATTACCTAAATAAGTAATATTTTCTTTAATAAAGCTTATCTTAGCTTTTCTTAGCTAAAATAGTTTTTTATAAACTAAGTTAAGTATATTATTTATTTAAAATAGTAATATTAATAATATAATAATATTTACTATAGCTAAGCGGATCTTAAATAAGATCTTTTATAAGGAATATTAATTATTATTATAAAAAACGCGTAATTTAGCGCGATAAGCGTATAACCTATTAAGGCACGCACGCTATTACGGATCGGGTAGTAATATTGCTAATATTAAGTCTAACTCTAGTAGCCCCTCTATACTAATTTAGTATAGCTAATACTTAGACCTGACCGGGCTTAAGCCCTGAGTGGGGCATAGCCTAGATATAGGGTATGTCACACACAACAGTATGTGGTTTGGCGATACACACTGTTATTGGGGGAGCACTGCAGCTGTTGCCAACTGTTGGTCGGGTGGTGTGGGCTTCTGCACAGTGTTCCATACAAGTCTCAGTGACAAATCACAGCGCAGCATGACGCAACAAGGCGTCGTCTTGGCTACATCCTCCCCTCTCTCCCCCCCCCCTCTCCCGCGCAATGAAGAACATATAATCCGTATATACATACATATATAGAAGACGGGCAATATTAAGGAAAAGGAAAAAGGGGAAGAAAAAAGAAAAAAAAAACGACGCGACGGCTTGGGGTGACACTGGTCGGTCGCCGACAAGCTGAAGCCGAACTACGGCCTCGGCAGCCATTGCCGCCCAGCTTCACGTGCATGCATGCTAGGGGGGAAACCATGACGTCGGGGCGGATGAAGACGCATCGTCGTCGACACGAGAAACCGTCGACGAGCGGTCGGAACGATTTCTGCAGGCGACGACGATGCGTGGGAGGAGACGACGATGGCGAAGAAGAAACAGGCTGCAGGTGGCCGAAATTGCGGCCCTGTCGCTCAGCCGACGAGGCGGTGGTGGCTTATTGATTGGTCTCGTTTCATCGCGCTCACTCGCAGTCAACACACGAATACGCGCATATGTACGGATATGTGCACACAGGACAGGACATGACAGGACAGGACAGCGGCGGGCCGGCAGACCGGGCGTGAATGGAACCCGGCGCCGAATCAGGCATCGCGACCGTACACATGCTTTTCTTTCCCCTCTTTCCCCTCTCTTCCTCCTCTCGGCCGGCCCACGCCGAGTGGGCTTTAGAATTTTCCTATCGGAGGACGACCGTTGAACGTTGACGGACACGGAACTCCGCTGCCATCTTTCTTTCCTTTTTCCTCCCCCTCTCTCTCTCTCTCTCTGTGTCTCTCTCCTCTTCTTCTTGTTGGATGGCGAAGGATGGCAGATGAGACATCAACGGGGGGGCTAAAATAGCCGGACAGCCCCAAAATAGACGCCGTATACCCTGCTAAGAAGGCTCGACCCTGCTCGCTGATGAGACGGCGGCGGCAGGGTAGGGGGCACTAAGCTGCCAGCCTACCAGATAGAGATAATAGGTGGTGCGCTATAAGGGCACCGTTGGTTTCGCCGCCTTTTTGTTTTCGAAATTCACGGACTAGGGTCCATTCATTTTCTCTCTCTGTCTGTTCAGCGCCGTAAGCGGCGGAACGATGGAAGCAGGTCTCGTTGCCAGATAGGGGTAGCAAAAGAATGGAAAGAGAGGGAAGACAACGACGATGCATCTGCTTCCGGAGAGGGGTTCGAGTGTCCCCAACGTCATTGTGCCCCGAGGGCGTGAATTATTCTTCTGCGCTCAGCCGTGTCCGAAGGCCTGTGCATCCGCCACGATCCTGTTTCCTTTTCTTTTTCGTTTCACTGAGCCTGCCACGCAATGCTAGGGCTTAAAGCAAGTCTGAAATCAAGTCATGTGTCAGTCCAAAGCACCACCACCATCAACAACCCCCATCTTCTTACCCCCCCTTTTTTTTTCTTGTTTCTCTTGTACTCCTTTCTTTCGCGGAGTAACTTTTCAAACGAAGTTCATTGACATAATAAGAGGGAAGAGGAGTTAAAAAAACACAAGAGATTCTGAGAATAGCCTATTCGTGTATGACGCGGACTAGTCAGCCGCATTTGTCCAGTTCAATGTCTGAGCGCATAGCCCTGTTGTATGTACATACATATTTTATCTACTTACATGAATTCTTCTCGAGAGGGGAACAAAAAGGGGGGAACAGAAAGTGTCTACGACTCATCGTGGAGATATTGAGGGACATTCAACAAGGACGATATAACACGAGATAAGCGCATGCGAGTAATGTTCTACGACGTTTCGATCAATCCGCCTTCTTCTTCCTTTTCTCTCTCTCACTCTCTCTTTCCGTCTCCCCTTTAAATTAGAAATCAGTCCTGGGCGCCGCCATCGGTGCTAGCGTTGCCTGGGTTCGATCGGGGGGCCGCTTTGCCGTCGGCCCTTGATGCCAGCTTCTTAGCTTGCGTGGTGCTTGGCAGGTAGCTCCTTCATGAGATCCACCGCTTTCGTCTACAAGTCTTCTACCTGCTAGCCTATCCCTGTACTGTCCTAGCTTTCCAGCCTCACACTGTAAACCGGGTACCCAACCGGCCTGACGGGGCCGCCGTTGGTCGTCCATCCTGCAAGCGGGCAGGCTTCCCCCCCCCCCCCCCTTCCCATTCTCCTCCTCTGGCAGCGTCGCCGAACCCCGGCTGTTCCCCCCCCCCCATCTCCTCTCTCCAACACAGTGCTCGGGCGTGGCCTCGTGCTGCTGCAGCGCCACGGCTCCCACACACACACATGGAAAGTAGACCTAATAGCCCGTCCCTCCCCTACTACTATTACGCGCTACAGCCTCCTTCGTCTTACCCACTTCTTACTCCTGCACTCCCGCCCGTCTTCATTCCTCACCTTTCCTATTCGCAGCCACCTCCGCCGCCTCCGTCTCGGCCGCTTCTACATACGTCGTCGTCATCATCATCGTCGTCGTCGTCGTCGTCGTCTTCTTCTTCTTCCTCTTCTTCGGAGTCGTCTCTCCCTAGGAGAAGAAGAAAGAGAAGAAAAGAGACAATAGCCGCCTGGCTTCTTCTCATCATCGTCCCTCCGCCCGATCGTCTCGCTCGTCCGTCTCACCCAACACCGCTCCCCCGTTGGCTGGCCGAGCGCTTCGCATCGCCTCGGCCATTGCCCGCCTTGCATTCCGATATTGTCGCTCTCTACCTGCCTTTTCCCCTCCCTTTCCTCCTCGATTTCCTCCTCCCTCCTCGGCCGCTCTTTGTCACGCCCGCGCTTCATGCGAGCCTCGCCTTCGCTTCGCATCTGACCCGGCCTCCGGGCTTCATCAACCGACATGTCCGTCTTCCACCAGGCCCTCGGCGAGGCAGCTCGTCTTGTCGCCAGGGCCACGGACTCGCTGTCGGACGCCGCCTCGACGACCTCCGATGTGCAGAGTCTTCAGACGGCGAGACCGACAGGCGGAAATCAGAGCAGCGACAATGCCAACAACGGCAATGGCGGCGGAACCTCCCCTCTTCTCTTCTTCGTCGCCTTGGGCTTCGGCGTCGTCTTCACAAACCTATGGTGAGCATCCTCTTCGGCTTGTATCGTCATCGGCTTGCATTCTCGTCGGCTTGTGCCCCAACGCCCCACTTCCCCGATGCTCATCACATGCTTGCAGGATCATCGTCGGTGTCAAGTACTGCTTTCGCTACAATGCCCGTAATCGAGCCCGCATGACCACCGAAGATGGAGAACCGATCAACCTCGAAACCGTTCAACGTCCCCACCGAAGACGCCGCGAGAAGAAGCTCATGTCCATGGACGAGGTCAACGAAAGGTTCCCCATGATCAAATACAAGAAATGGATGTCGGAGAGAGCCCAGCAAGGTCTTCCCACCGCCGGCGGCGTCTCTGTCCCTGCCAGCCGCTCCAACAGCCTCTGCGACGCCGACGGTATCGCTGCCGCCGTTTCCGCCAAAGAACTCCCCTCCATCCAAGGCCGCCGGCCGTCCGACGCCTCCGCCGTCTCCGTCGCCCCCGTCGTCGTTTCCGAAACAGAGATCAGGGACGCTGAAAAGGCTGCCGTCGAGCCCGAACCTGCCGGCGACACCGGCGCTGATAAGGCTCCTGAGCCTCAACGCATGTCTAGCGAAGACGACGAGGACGATCATATAAACGCCGCCCTACCTCCAGAATGCCTCGGCGCTCCGGGCGACACTTGCGCCATCTGCATCGACGTCCTCGAGGATGACGACGACGTCCGAGGACTTACCTGCGGCCACGCCTTTCACGCCGTTTGCGTCGACCCATGGCTCACCAGCCGACGGGCTTGCTGTCCCCTGTGCAAGGCGGATTATTACACGCCCAAGCCTCGGCCGAATCCCGATATCGAAACCACCCTCACGAATCCTACGAATCCAGATGCCGGAATCGACAGCCCTCCTACCACCCCATTCGGCCGTGTACGCGCCGCCGTATTCCGATATCGAAATTCCGGGCCCACTCAGCCGCCGCCGCCTTCACCCGCCCGTCGAGTGCGGAGTCGTTCTCGTCCTGGAACGCGGAGTCGAGCCCAGCAGACGGGCTCGGCGGCGCCCCACCCGCCCACCCAACCAACGTCATCTTCCCCTGCCCCGCCGCCGCGGTCCGGCATGCTCTCGTCTATCCGGCAAAAGCTAGCGTTCGGTCGGCGCCAAAGGGCACCTCCTGCGGATACTTCTTCGCGCCCCGAAATTTCCCCCTCTCAGCTTGAGGCGGGCAACAATGCGGCGGCGCGAAGTTCTTCGTGAGAGATTCGACGACTGTTACGCAGGCAACGGACTGGATCGCCCCGACCCTTACATGATTCTCTTCTTTACCTCTCAATGTTCTTTTTTTTCTTCTTTACTTATAGGGGCGAAAAGGAGCACCACACTGCCAGGCTATTGCTCATCTCCTCGTCGGCCTGATACTGGCTGCGGAGCGTCCCAGCGATGATCATCTCAAAGCACGGGTCTGGAATATGCGTCGTTGAGGCGCTACTGTGGCGTTTGACTTTCAAGAAGCGTTTATCTATCGATGCGATGAACGAACCGGCGGAAACGAACCCAAAAAAAGTCTGTAAATTTGCAGAAAATTGACGTATCGGGCGCAAAGCTCAATTCTCACGTCTTATTTCATGAACACACATACTCGGGGCGTTGGAACAAAAGGGATTATGGACGGCGTCTTGACTCTGCCTTGGGCTCGCGCAGATACCCCCAGACAGTCAGCCTCGGCCCTCTTTCTACTCTCCAATGCCTCATGCATTTGCATAACCACCCGCATATGCATTACGAATACCGGAAAACGGCCCCCAATCAGGCCTGGGAGGGAAATGATGTGGTTTCGGGATATTAGGAGGAGCGGTGGAGTTGAGGCTATTTGACTCTGTTTATCCACTTCTCTGTTGTATGGTTGCTGGATATGCTTTCGGAGGGCGAGAGAATTCTCCGTCTCATGATAATCAAGCTACCTTGTAAAGCGCCGTGCGCCGCTACCAATTGGCTCTCGAAATCTTAAACAATGTCCTATTACTGACTACAAATATGAGCCCTTCTGGAATCTGCCTCCGAAATTGGCCGACTTGGAAACCAGTTCCCGTCTTTGCGCCGTGGTGATTTTTCCTCCAAGAGCCATATCCTTGTCCCTGTCAAAGGCCCTCTTGCTTGGATCGTCCTCTTCATCAGCTGCCGCGGCGCCGCGACGCCTGCGCTTCTTGCCGTGCTCTTCGTAGAGGCTGTCACCACGCTGGGCCTGTATGGCGGCAGCGATATTGCGTTCTCGGTCGCTTTCAATCGGGCCGGCAGCAGCGCGCGTCGCGGCCTGAGAAGAAGGGTTGGCGGGTGTGGAGCGGCCCAGAACCGAATCCTGGAGACGGCGCAGCTTCTCCTCGGGGGTCTCGGTCCAAATTGAAGGTTGTGAGGAGGAAGAGGACGAAGGGTTGGCGGACGGCTTTGAGGCGAATTTGCGGGCGCGGAGGCGGGTTGGGTCGCGTTCGGTGTAGGTCGTCTTTGCTGGTGGGGGGGCGAGCATCCAGGCGTCGCGCTTTGGGGCCGGATCTTCCGCAGCCGGGGGGAGGGAAGGGCCGATGGAGGGGCGGGGGGCGGACGAGGGGAGGAGAGGGCCGTAGGAGTCGGAATCGGAGTCGGAGTCGGGATCTGGCTGGGGGTTGGCGTTGGGGGCGGACGGTGGTGGCTTGGAGGGCCCGATGGTGGTTTCTGAAGACGGGGTAGGAGATGGTCCGATGGTAGTCTTGGTAGACGGCGGCAATGAGGGGCCGATGGCGGGCGCTGGTGAGTCTTCGTCTTCGGGATCGAGGTCTAGGTCGATTTCGTCGGCGTTGGTGTTGTTGTTTGGTGGACGCGTCGCTGTCTTTTGGGGAGAAGGGTGGTTTGAGGGAGGAGGTGATGGTGTGCGTTTGCGCTTTGAGGGTTGTGGGGGAAGTTGAGGCCCTATCGACGGCATCGTGTGTGTATTTATGGGGGAGGATGATAACGATTGATGTGTCTTTCCTCGATCTTCTTTTGAGGCCGGCTCAGATGGTTTCCTCGCGAGGGTGGGCAGAGTAAGTGGCTGACGTCATCATGTCCCCTGGCTTCGTAGCTTCATCACGTGCGCCGAAGAAGCGAGATACCTTCTATGTTAGCGTGGCTGTCGGCATCGTGCACGTGACGAGGAATGCTTAAGCACGTCGACGGCTCGAACAGACCGCGAGGTAAAGCAGCTGCAAGTCGCCGCAAGAGCTTCAAGAGAGCAGACGCGTAGTCTACCGAGTTCAGCAGCAGAAGGTCCCCGTCTTCGATTCAGTCTTCTTCTCCACCGCTTGCTCAGCCCCCTTCGAGCTCGGAGCCCGTCTTCCTCCCTCAGCCGACCTTCTTGAGGCCGACGATGTGATGGAAGCCAACACGCCATGTCTGATCCAGAAGATACGTCTCCGGCGCGAGACGAAGGCCTCGGCGATGCCGACGTCCTTCAGATGGAGACGGAACAAGACCTGACGACGCCTGACGTCACTCCTCGACGACCGCTTGCCTCGACTGAGCTGCGGCGCCGGAGCGGCTCCGTCTTGAGCTCGACGGATGCGAGTTTGGTGGATGCGCTGCCGAAACGAGCTGGTAGCCCTGTCGACTCGTTGGCTTCGGGCGTCGGGAACACTCCGTCTTTGCAGGTGAGTCCCACACGCGCCCATCTCTTCCTCCCGCTACACTGGCTGGACGCGTCTACTGGCCTATCCATCTAACTACCTACCTACCTAGGGATCTGTCATGTCATCTCCGGGTAGCAGCGTTCTTCCTTCGGTAGCGTCCCGTCCTGGCCTCGGCAGTCCGACGCCGTCATTCCGGCCTTTTGATCGACGCTTTCAGTCCCGTTACTCGCCCTCGCCTTCTAGCAGTCCGCGCAACGCGTCGCCGGTCGCCCTGCTATCGTATGGCCGCAGCCGCACCGTGTCACTGGCCTCCAATTTTCCCCTCGATCAGTCAGATACGGACACGCCGTCGGCGCCGTGGGAGGTTGTGCGATGGACGCGCCTTAACAAGCTCAACGGCAATGCCTTTTCGGAGCTGGGCCGTCGAAACTTTGGCTCGCCGACTTGCATCGCCGTGTCGGCTTCTATCGTACTTGGGACGTCGAAAGGTATAATCCTAATGTTTGATTATCACCAGAATATCAAGATGATTATTGGTCAAGGCACTCAAGGTGAGCGAGCAAGAGACTTGCCGAGGGATTACATGTTTCTGACCTGAGCTCCAGCCGTCGAGTCCGGTCCGGTCACATCCATCGCCATCTCTGCAGACCATACTACCATCGCAGGTGGTCATGCAAACGGCAACATATTCACCTGGGACACTTCGCGTGCGGCGCGACCCTTCCTTTCGATTCCTCACCTGCATGATTCTCAGGTACAGAGCCTCTCGGCTGACGGTCACGTCCCAAACGTCTCCGTCATTCACTTGGGATTTCTGGGGACTCGGCACACGGCTCTGGTTTCGGCTGATGATAAAGGTATGGCCTTTTCACACCTCGCGACCAGGGGCACGGGCGCTCTCGGCAGGACTGTCAAGACCACCAGGATCCTGGGCCGATATCCAGGTGCGCCGACGCCGGCCGGGAAGCCGCTGAAGCCGAGCACCGTTCTCGCCCTTGCGCCTCTGCCGCTCGGCAACGTGGAGCGCGCTACCGACACCATGGGTCTGACGGCTATGCTCACCCCCTACCTGCTCGTCGTCGTGTCGACGACGCCGGTGGCGCGGACGCAGCACAAGTCGGCTCGGGCGAGAGAGGTTCCCGCTCATAGCGCCATGACCGGTTGTCTGGCCTGGTTTCCGGCCGTGAAGCTCAAGGTCCCGGACTCCGTTTCCGGTAGTGATGTGTCCAAGGTCAAGCTCGTCTACTGCTGGTCTAACGTTCTGACGGTACTCGACGTGGACGAGAGGCCGAGTGAGGACGCTGATCAGCCGTCGTCGCTCAAGTTCAAGGCCCGCAGCCGGTGGAAGTGCGAGGAGGCCATCGTCGCCGTGCAGTGGCTTACCCGCTCCGTTCTGGCGGTGCTCACCATATCTCAGAGGCTCATCGTCTTGGAGGATGGGAGCTTGCGGATGACCGAGGCTTTTGACCTGTTGCAGAAACACATCTACCACACCGATCTCTTCTCGAAGCAGCTCCACAATCTAGTCGAGCAGCTCGACGACGACGACGACGACTCGATGCACGGCGTCGTTGCCGATGCCTTTTACATGAGCTTCAAGACCTACAAGGGCAGGATTTTCCTCCTCGGTTTCGGCGAAGTCTCCATCGGCGCCCTTGCCAACTGGGCCGACCGTCTGATTGCCATGATGGAGAACGGAGACTACGTAGGCGCCATCCGTCTGGCTACGTCCTACTTTACCGGTGACGCCGACAAGCTCACCATCGGCCTGCCCGAAGACGCGAAGCTGCGGCATGCCATGGTGCAGGATAAGATCATGGAGATCATGGCGGCCTCGCTCAAGTACGCCTTCGGCCAAAGGCTCAAGAACAGGGAAGACGTCGATGATGAGCAGTTGCGCCGGCTCGTTGAGGCCTGCTTTGCTGCCTGCCAGGCAATCGACGCGACCGACTATCTCTTCGAGGACGTTTACGAACGGTACGAGGCCGCCGCCGTCAGCGCCATCTTCCACGAGACGCTGGAGCCTTATGTCCTAGATGGTTCGATTCCGTCCGTGCCACCGGTCGTAGTCAAAGATATGGTCACTTACTACGTATCTCGGGGCTGGGAGAGCCGACTTGAAGAGCTCATCTGCCATATGCAGACGGCCAACTTTGACCTGGACCAGATCACCCTTCTCTGCAAGGAAAATAGCCTGTACGATGCCCTCATCTACGTATGGAACCAAGCGCTCGGCGACTACATCAGCCCGATGATGGATCTCTTGAGCCTGTTGGTGCCGCTGACGACCAACGGGCAGCATGACACGGGGGGAGGGTCAGAAGAGGAGTACTACAGCGTCAACGCGCTGAAAATCTTTCCCTACCTGTCCTACATCCTGACGAGCAGGGCGTATCCGAGCGGGGAGCAGATGGACGACACAGCGGCATTCAGGGCCAAGTCGGAGATTTACTGGTTCTTCTTCTCGGGCAAGACCATCGAGTGGCCGAGGGGAAGCGGACGGGAGCTCTCGACTCGTCCGGCAGGCGAGGCCGAGCCGGCATTCCCTTACCTGCGGCTGGTGCTCAAGTTTGACGCGCCCAGTTTCTTGAGCGCGTTGAACGAGGCGTTTGAGGACGGCTTTCTGAACGACTCGCCCGATCGGCAGGTGAACGGCGTCGATTTGTCCGAGGAGCAAATATTCGGCCTCAACATTAACCGTCAATACGTCCTGACGATACTCATAGACGTCATGAGCCCGGAGAGCTTCGCGCCTGAGGACACCATCTACCTCGACATGTTCATTGCTCGCAATCTGCCCAAGTTTCCCCAGTATCTCCTCTTCTCCGGCTCGACCCTCTCTCGGGTGCTGTCTAACCTCTGCTCGTATCCGGGCGAGGACCTTGCCGAGGACGCGCAGCTCAGCGCGGAATACCTCTTGTCGGTCTACCACCCCTCCGACATGGCGGCCTTGATGCCTCTTTTCAAGAAGGCGGGCTTCTACCGCATCCTGAAGCGCATCTTCAAGCTGGAGGAGCAGTACGGCAAGCTGATAGCCACGTACTTTGAAGATGCCGATGACCAGGAAGCCGTGTTCGACGCAATCTCGGACTGCTTGCGGCCCCGCGCCGGCGGTCTCGATGAACGAAGGCGGCGGGAGGTGCTTCAAGTCGTCGAAGAGCGGGCAGGAGACCTGTTGGAGCTTTGTCCGAAGCGGGCGGCGGCCACTCTGGCGTCGCAGGAGGCGGCCTTTCACGCTCGCATCGTCGGCTCGGCCGATGAACGACCGGAGCTGCAATTTTCCTACCTCGGAGCCTTGCTGGAGCCCGAGGACGATGGGTCAAGGGAGCAGGCCGAGGCACCTGACCGGCAGCTGGTGGAACACTACGTCCGGCTCATGTGCCGGTTCGAGCCCCTGCGCGTTTCGGACTACGTCGGCGCGGTGCAGTTCGCGGATCTTCGCCTGGAGGAGCTGCTGCCCACCATGGAGGCCACCGGCGTCGTCGATGCTGCGGTAGTACTCATGGCGCGAGACGGCAAGGCGAGCCAGGCGCTGGAGCGGCTGGTCAAGCACCTCTTTACCCTCGAGTCTGTCGTTCAGGGCCTCCTGAGCGGCGCCGGCGAAGAGGGTGTCGAAACCGCATACGAGTCGGTGGAGGATGTGCTCCTCGGGATGCAGAGATACGTCTACGTCGGCATCTGGCTGTGTCAGGGCCAGTCTAAGACGTGGACGCAGCGATCGGCGGCTGTGCAGAAGAAGCAGCCAGAGACGCAGGCAGACAAGCTCTCGGCGGACGAAAGCCTGTGGGTGAGTCTCATCGACGCCTGCGTTCAAGTGACGAAGCGGCTGTCTTCGTCACTGCAGGAGCTCGCCGAGGGGGACTCGGTCGTGCCGCTCCTCCGGTCACTCGTCCAGCATACTTTTACCTCGCTGCTCAAGATGACATCTGGCCAGGCGCACGAGCAGCAGGGCGCGAAGCACATGTCGACCAACGTGTCCTTTTTGCGGGTCATGAGAGCCTTCCTCACGCAGGCGGCGGCCTCATCGCCAGACGTGGCCGACTTGCGGGAGGTGCTATCGTCCATCTTCGCGGCGTACGCGTACGAGGAGTCGATCCTGAAGCTATCGAACCGGCTGCTGGAGCGGAGCCTCTTCGTAAGCGTCAAGCAGGCTGTCGACCTGAGGCAGCGCGGCTGGCGGCCCCGCGGCTCTACCTGCGAGGCCTGCGGGCGGAGGGTCTGGGGACCCGGCGTGGCGGGCGGGGCCGTCCTGGACGCCTGGGAGGAGAGGCAGGCTGTCGAGGAGGCGAAGCGGAGAGATCGCAAGGAGAGGAGGGCTAGGGCCGACGCTGGCGAGAGGGGATTCTTCGAGGCGAGGAATAAGGGAAAGAGCCTTGATCGGCGGGAGGTGGAAACGGAGGAGGTCGCTGGCGGCGCTGAGGCTGCGGCGGCGGCGGCGGCGGCGGCGGCTGAGGCGGCAACGACTGCTGAGACGGACGGCAAGGAGCCGGCTTCGGGGCCGTTGGTTGTGTTGGCATGTCGACATATCTTTCACCAGGACTGCCTCGAGGCGCTGCAGGATGGTCGGGGGAGGGGATATAAATGTCCTGTGGACGGGTGATGTATTGAGTAGGTTAGTTGGTAGGTAGGTCTGTAGGAGGAGGGAAGGGGCTTCTTTTCTACAGTTCAACCTAATGGAGGCGTCGATGGTGAAGCAGTCGATGAGAAGAAGCGGCAGACAAATAGCACTGAATCCTCGATACACATCATGAGCGTCTCATGACGTTTTGCTTCGTCATGTTGTCCAATCCCGTCTTCGTCTCAGTGTGCTCTTTGCTCATATGTCGTTGCTTGACCCAAGCACTGGCCAAGACGCCAACAGCCGCTATGCAAGTGTACATGATGAACATGTTCCTGATACTCCATGCAAAGGCCTCCTTGACCGCTTGACGCTGCACAGGGTCATGGATCGTGCGGGCGATGTGCGCGTTGGCCGCTGCCCGGTGACCAGACAGCGCCTCGAGTTGGGGCTTGCTGAGACGGCTAGCCGCCAGCGAGGCTGAACGTGCCGTCATGCTGTTCTGGAAGACGAGGCCGCCGAGAACGGTAGATAGCGAGGTTGCCAAGCTGCGCATCAGGTTCAGAGTGGCCGTGGCCGTGGCCGTGTCAGCCTGGCTCACGCTGTTCTGCAAGGCCATGGTGGGCGTCTGGAACAGCAGCGACATGCCGAAGCCGAAGACGATCTGGAAGCCGAAGATTGTCCCCAGCGTCGTGTCGGTTCCGAACATGGTGCAGAGACCGGCTCCGAGGGTCATGCAGGTCGTTCCGGCCCAGATCAGTTCCCTGTAGCGGCCTGTCTGATGCATGAAGACGCCTCCTAGTATATCGACGACGGCGCACGTGATGACCATGGGTAACAGGAGGAGGCCGCTTTGGAGAGGCGAGGCTTGCTTGACGGTCTGGAAGTACAGCGGGAGATGGTATTCGAAGCCGAAGGAGGCCATGCTGTGGGTGAAGGCGACGATGACGATGGCGTTGTTGGACCGGTGTTCGAATACGGAGAGGAGCATCAGGGGATGCTTGGCCAGTCGCTTCTCGCTGTAAAGGAAGAAAGCCAGCATCAGCGCTCCAAAGACGATGAGACAGACGACCTTGGGACTGCTCCATGGATAAATGACGCCTCCAAAGTCGAGCCCGAGAAGCAACAACAGTGTCACGGCGAAGATGGAGAGCGTGCCGAGCCAGTCAATCGCCATGAGACCGTCACTCAGCTTCGTACGCGGGTTATGAAGGTCAAGAAAGAAGAGCACAACGACAAAGGTGACGACGCAGACGGGGACGTTAATCCAGAAGCACCAGCGCCAACTCGCAAACTGCGACAGCGCCCCTCCAAACACCGGCCCGCTCGTGCCAGCAAGCAGCCAGACGAAGCCCATGGCACTAAGATACAGGGCTCGACTCCTCAAGCCGAAGAGGTCCGAGACGACGATGTAGACGAGCTGCATCAGACCTCCGCCGGCGGCACCCTGCAGGGCCCGGCCGGCGATCAGCATGGGCATGTGGACGCTGGAGGCGACGACGACGCTGGCTGCGCCGAAGACGGCGATGGAGCACAGCATCGCTGGCTTGCGGCCCCAGATGTCGCTGCCCTTTACCCAGACGGGTCCGCAGGCGGCGTTGGCTAGCAGCGAGCTGGCGCCTATCCATGTGTGGGCTGACGAGGCGTGGAGGTGGGCGGCGATGGAGGGCGCTGCTGTCGAGACGATGGTTTGGTCGAGGGCTGCGGTGAAGAGTTGGAGCTGAGGGGCGTTTTGAGTTAGATGGGGGGGGTGTGCTTTGGGTGTGGATGGCGGTGGATTGGGGGGGTTGGGAGAGACTTGCAGCTAGTGCTGTGAGGATGGTGTAGATGCGTAGTTTGGATCGGACGGTGGGAGGCTCGGAGACGTCGAGGGAGAGGGTTGGGGGGCGTTCCGTGGCTGTGGAGGGGGCTGCTGCGTCGGGGAGGGCGGGTTCGGCGGTGGCTATCACGGGATTGGAGTTGTTCCCTTCCATCTCTTCTTCAAGTTGAAGCGAGAAGCTGAGAGGGAATCTGAGGGAGAGGCGAGGTTTCTTTTAATGATGAGATGGGATGGTGTCGAGGGAGGAGGCTTATCTCGCTAACAGATCGGTATATATAAGAGGGGTAAATCTGGTAGTGGGCGGAGGTGGGAGAGAGAAGTTGAGTGATGAACTACTCTTACTTACTACTGGGCATCAATCAACGAAGGAGTAGCTGCTGCAGTGAGATGGAAGTCTCTAGACTATATCGTGTGTATGTATATTAGGCAGTAAGTATATCGTTTCGCTTACTCTCATCATCATCCTCGATCCATCGTTATCCTCATCAACTGATGTAACATGACATGACATGCCATGCAAAGTAAGCTTATATTAAGCTTGCTCGCTCCTCTTCATCCATGGATTCTCGAAGCCTGATAGATTGAGTTTCAAGATATTCGGGGAGGAGGAATTCGCGACTCAATGATGACGTAGGAGATGTTGTATGTCTGTATGTCTGTAAACATCATCTCACAGCGTTGACAAGGAAAACTTCGGTCACCCAACAGCGGCATCCTGAAGGATTATCTTGACCTTTACCAAAAGCGAAATCTCGTATTTTTTCACATCCCCCACCACAAAACGGACATGGCCGTTCGTCAATCCACATCGTCATCCGGACTCGGTTCCATCCTCGTATTGCTGCCCACACTTTGATGGTCATATCACGTGGGCCGGGCCTGTTATAACGACCTGTTGTCTAACCCTGCAAACCTAACATCGTGAAAGCTCTCAGGGTCTAGTCTAGTCTATGACTCCATGTACCATGGATATCCGTGTCAAAGGCAGCCGGATCGGGAGTTGCTCAATCTTCAGGTACTCATGTACGTGAGGGCCTACAAGGTGCAGGGGATATCGTATGTAGAGAGCACTATGTATGTATATACGCCCTTTCATCAGGTCATCCTATAGACAAGACCTCATCTTATCCTCTTCCTTCCATCACCTGTTCATTCTCTCTGTCCCTCTTACTTGGCCTCACGTCTCCCAAGTCCATCTACAAAACTGTCGTCTCTCCCCTCCCTAATCTACGCTGTCTCGCAAGCTGGATAAAGATGAAAGCCTTTGCTCTTCTCCTCGCCCTCGTCTGCTTAGCCGCGGCCAGCCCGCCGCGAGGGAGGGACCTTGGTGTCCGACGACAACCGCCTCCATCATCAGCAGCTCATAGCTCCCAGACTCTCGAGAGGCTTCCCTCGCCGCCCCCGTCTCTGAAACCGGAGCGAAAACGCGAATATCTCCGGCTACAGTTCAATCTAGACAGCCGTAAACAGGCCGAGGAGGACGAACTGTTCAGAGAAAAAAGACACCCCCCCATGACAGATCAGGAGAAGGAAGAGGGACAGCAGCGAGCGACGAGAATCCTCCAGGCCATCAAGACCGGACTCGACGAAGCCGAGGCCGAGATTGAACAGAATGCCGTCAAGTTGAAGAGCAGACAATCTTGGATGACGGTGGAAAGCTATCGGACAGCTCGAGACAAGCTCAGACTGAGAACCCGTCGGGACCTGGCCAGTCATAGGCGATACCTCAAAGAGGCCCTCTCTCTCTTTAATGAGAGGATGGCTTGGTATGAAGCGCAGGACAGAGAAGCAGAGTGTAGCCGACCACGTACCAGGTCTATGGAGGCCTCGAGAGCGGCCCTCTCTGCTCGGCCTTCTTGAAGGTCCAGCAAGACGATGTTTGTAGGGTTAGGGTTCTTGATACATCCAGGTGGCCGCCACGGTCTCGACCTGCGATCTCGCCAAGCCCGGCATACCTAGTATAGCGGACGATTCTATCTCGTCTGATCAGATCCGGCTAAGCTTTGTGGACTAGAATCGTATTCCTTGGCCATGGATCCTTGTTAGTGGCCACACTCACTCGAGCCCTTACTCCTCATGTATGTGTATATATATATAAGAAGCTCTCAGGGTCCATCGATGGCTCTTCAAGCAAAAAGCAGAGTTGAAGTCGAGTGTAAAGAGCCTTTCTCTTCCTTCTCTTCTGAAAAGGGAGAGGATTTGCTCATCCTCAAACGCCAGACTCATCAGGGCCACAGCCAGGCACCCTCGGGGGGGAACACAATCCGCTCCAGCTCAAGTCATGAAGATTCTGCTCCCCCTTCTCCTCCTTGCCATGAGGGCCCTCACTGCCACGGCCCGGCCAGAGCCAGAGAGAGAGCTCGTCCGACGACAACACTTACCTTCACCATCACCGCCTTTATCACCACCGCCAGCAGGGGACGCACCCGACAGAGGCTTATCGCCGATACCAGAGGAGATGGAAGGCATCGACGAAGAAGGTGTTCTATTCGGGGCAGAAGGCCTAGGTCTGGAACATGACGTTCAGCAGTTCATCCAACTGGAACTCTCCGAAAACCCACGCCATCAGATAGCGGAAGAGGAAAAGAAGCAAGGGAGAGAGCGGATAAGGCGAGTCATGGCATCGCTTGGCGGCCAATTCAGAACAGAAGGCGAGGAACTCCAAAAGGAAATCGATGGCCTGTGGGAAGGCGTCGCAACCATGACATCTCAGCAGATCAGGGACACTCAGGCACTCGAGGAACACTTGAGGAACGAGAGGCGTCAATATCAAGAGAGGGCTCGCAACGCGCTATACCCTGTATCTTGGGCTAGGATGGTTGATTATGGGGTGGATAGGAAGGAGGCACAAGCAGAGTGTAGACGTCTCTTGTGGCAGTGAGCCTGATCTCTCTTCTGGCCTGTATTTCTGTATAAGGGATTGAGGTCTTGAGTAGGTTCTTATCCTCCTCTCAGGGTTGCTTCCTCCTCTTGTTCATCAGGGTTTTTTTTTTGCAACAGATTTCGTATTCCTTGGCCATACATAGATCCTTTCATGTATGTATGTGTTGTATACAGGGGGGGCTTGATCAAACCCTGACTCCTATGTATGTGTATGTATGTGAACGGTTACGGCTACGGATATGAGTATAATGTAGAGCTGCTTCCTCTCCTCCTCTCTCTCATCCCATTCATCTCCCTTGTACATATTATATTACTCTTCCATCTCAACTCTTCTTCCTAACATAAACCATGAAGATTCTATTCCTCCTCCTCCTCATCCTCGCCCTCGTCTACGCGGCCGCCGCCCTCCCGCAGCCAGGCAGGGAGTTCATCCGACGACGGCCACCACCACCACCACCCTCAACACCGTCACGATATGAAGAAGACGTACGACGGGCACGATTCGAGCAGGAAATCCATCAACGACTGCAACAGTGGTCTCAGGAAGAATTCCAACAAGATTCCAGGAGACAGATCGTCGAAGACGCCCTCTTCGCTTCCGAACAACATCCCGAGATGACAGACGAGGACAAGAGGGAGGGAAGAGAGAGAGTCAAACGGATCTTGGCCGGAGTCGCCAACCGGTTTGACGCTGACGACGAGAAACTCCAACAAGACCTCGGAACCCTCTGGAGAGAACACATACCCAGAAATCTCCGGGAATTCCGCCTGTATCGAAGCGTCGAGCAAGGACGGATCGCGCGTCATCACCGTGAGAGACTGAGACTCCGTGCTTTCACCTTTAGCTCATGTCGTAGAAACCTGATTAGGTATGGCATGTCGGAGGAAGAGGCCGAGGCCGAGTGTCATCTTGAGCTGGGGTGGGAGCTGCCTCGTGCTTGATCTTGTACAGTTCTTACCCAGGGACATATGTGCACATCATATCGCCGAGTTATAGGAGAGTTGCTAAATCCAGCCTTATGTGAAAAAAAACTTGGTGATGAATCGTTTCCAGCTTTAGGGTAGCCAAGATTAACTTGGCAACTTCAACTCCCAAACACAACTTACCTTCTCTCTCCTCCCTCAAACTCACATTTCCAAAGACGTAATGCCAGACCGCTTCTGCCTCGAACGCTTCCGATACAGCGCCAAAGAAGAAAACCCCCGCCTCCGATCCACGGCAGAAACCCGCCTCCTACCACGAACACCGACGACGATACCCTCGCCGCCCAAGTCCAAGCGCCGACGACGAGAACCACCCAATCACCTCCCACCGCTACCCGACGCCCTAGCCCCAGACCTAGACGTCCTCCTCGTCGGTCTAAACCCCGGAATCTCAACGTCGATAAGCGGCCACGCCTACGCCCATCCCTCAAACCTATTCTGGAAGCTGTTGCACACGAGCGGCATGACGCCCCGCGCCTGCTCGCCAGCCGAGGACGCGCTCCTACCGGGGCTCTTCGGCCTCGGCCTCACGAACCTGGTGGCCCGTCCGAGCCGATCGGGCGCCGACCTCGGACGAGCGGAGATGGACGCCGGCGTCTCCGTGCTCGAGGGCAAAGTTCGTCGCTGGAGGCCTCGCGCTGTCTGTCTGGTCGGCAAGGGCATTTGGGATAGCGTGGCGCGCGCCAAGATGCTTCCCAGGAGGGACTTTCGCTACGGCTGGCAGGACGACGATGCTTGTCGTCTGGGCGCCGTCGAGGGCGAGTGGGAGGGCGCCCCGGTCTTCGTCGCCTCGAGTACGAGTGGGCTGGCCGCTTCCTTGTCGCCGGCGGAGAAGCTGCGTATATGGACTGAGCTGGGCGATTGGGTTAAGGCGAGGAGGGCAGAGAGGGAGAGAAGGCATTGTCTCGAATCTGGATGATTTGCGCTTGGCCTTTTTCTTCTCTTTTGATCTTCTCTCTTTACTACAACTGCGATGATGATGACGATGATGACACACACAACCGGGCTGGTTGATGTATGTATGTAGGCTTCTTCCCAATGTGGCCACCCCCCCTTACCCTCCCCTCCAGCAGCAAAGGAAAAAAAAACCAAACCCTAGCCGACAGCCTTCCAAGACTCCATTTGTACGCCGGCGATATGCGCCTTTGCCCATCTCACTTGCACCGCTTTTCCACAACGGTCGGCCCGTTCTCCTCGTACTCCTTTCTCGATATCCACATCTGGTGAAAGGTGCCGAGGCTGGCCAGGATGCTGCCGCCGATCCAGGCGCCGAAGCGGCGCTCCGTCGACAGGCCGGCGGCGTGAAGCTTGACCTTGAGGCCGGGATACATGGCCGTCAGCTCGTTGTTCAGCCGGTCGTTGAAGCCGTTGATGAGGCTGGTGCTGCCAGTGACGACGACGTTGGCCAACAGGTTGCCGCGCAGGTCGACGTCGACGGCGCCTAGGGCGGCGCGGATGAGCTCCGGTATCGTCTGGGCCTTGGTCAGGCGGTCCGACTCCGGGACGGGATAGCCGGCGCCCTCGTCCCACATGCCCTCGGTGACGCGGAAGCGCTGCTCGCGCCACATCTGGTTGTAGCCGTCGGGCATTTCGAAGACGCGACCGGGCTGGGAGCGGACGTAGTCCTCGTTCCCAGGGACGCCATACCGACCCGGACCGCGCCAGACCTCGACGACGGACTCTTTGAATTCGGTCACGACGCGCTCTTCCTCGTAGGCGCGGAAGGAGTCGCTGATGGTAAAGGGCCAGTTTCGTAGCCGGAACTGCGGAGGCATGCCGGCGTCGACGGGCGTCTTGTTCTCCACCATGTAGGTCGGCACCAGGTTTACCTTGGGCTCCGACGTCTCCCAGAGGCTGCGGACCTGCGACGACAGCCAGAGGCCTCCGACGGGCGATTTCTGGATGGAGCGCTTGAGGACCATGCCGTCGTGGATGGCGGTGACGGACGTGTTGGCGCCGCCGACGTCGACGACGAGCGCCGTGGCCTTTCCGGCGGCGAAGGCGGCCAGGACGGGCGTCCGGCTGATCCAGAAGGCGGGACAGCCCCAGTTCTCCATGATGATCTCGATGGCCTTTTCACGCGCCTTGGGCGTGTTCCACGGCGCCTCCGTCACCAGCAGCGGGTTCTCCTGCAGCGGCTTTTCGCTTTCTTCCACCGCGTCTTCCATGGCCACGTCTCCCTCCCCATCCTTGACATCATCGTTGAGCCCGTTCTTGGAAGGGGGGGTAGGACGATCGGGCTGAAGCCTCTTGATGAGCATGTGCTCCCACATCTTGGCGGCCATATCCCAATCCTCGACGACGCTATCGCGATTCATGTAGTTTCGGACTTCGAAGTCGGCGCGGGGGATGAGACATTCATCACCCAAAACGTCGCGATCGCTACTGGTGATGCGTCCATAGAAGGAGGGAAGAATCGATTTCGGCACGTCTTCTCCGGCGAAGCCCGCTCGCGTGTGGCAGTAGCCGGGATCGAGAACGAGAGCTGAGACCTCATCTGTAGATTTCGCGGTAGAACACGTCGTCAGTAAGTCCGATTCTTTTCCACCCTCTTCGTTGGAGAAGATGGCTTCGCACCTACCCCCGCCGTAGATGTCGGTCGGTTGCGCCGACGTTGGTAAAGGCTGCTGCTGTTGCTGCTGCTGCTGCTGCTGCGCCATGATTGGAGATCGAGAGGGGGAGGGGGATTGGGGGAGAAGGACGGGGGGAAGAGGGAAGGGTGGGTGAAGCAATCGACGCGTTGTCGGTGGTTGAGTTTCCACGATGAAGGAGAATTACCAAGGCATGCAAAGAGGCATGTAGTGGGAAAAAATGGGTGTAGGCTATATATATTAGTGTAGAGATCTATTACCTAACAAGCACCACGAGACACTTTGGCCGAGTGGTTAAGGCGATGGCCTGCTATATCCTGTAGACCCTCTCGGTCGCTCACGGGAAGAAGTTAGCCATTGGGTTCGCCCGCGCAGGTTCGAATCCTGCAGGTGTCGTTTGTTTTTGCAAATTTCGTCTTTTTTTTTTTTTGTTTTCAATTTTCTTAGCTTCTTCTCCAACGAACTTCTTCTTTTGACTACATACATATACATACATGCATATACCGCAGCATGTGTGTGATACGCAGACGATATACATACATAAAGCACCTCAATTTCTAAGAGATGTTAAAGAAAGAACTTTTGGCCTTTCTACAGCTTGATCCAACTTTCTCTCGCAACCCACAGACGGTTGCGGCGCTTAAAGGACCGGCTATCCTGATTCCCTAGCAATCAAGGTTGATGGCTCCAGCCTAGGACAAGAATGTTCCTTTCCCACACCCGTCTAAGATGGGATCGAAAGACCTCCCTACCTTGCTGAAGAAGCTCTCCTGATTTCACATTCACACATGACTTTCGGTTCCCAGCACAGCTGTGATTGGAAACGGCGATAAACAACAGCGTCTTTCCTTTTCCCTCCCCTGCATCTTCAACGTCCATGTCTCCCACCGACTATCTCACTTCTCACACCCATCAAGTCGATCAGTCAACTTGAGCAAAGACAGGGGAACATGAAAGAAAGAGAGAAAGACACCCTTCCCCAGCCGCGGCAGAGTCCGAACCGCATTCCAGAAGGCGGTGCGGCGGCCTTTCCCTCTCTCCCTGGATAACATTCCTCGGCTGTCGGGAGCGCTTACCTAAGCTCACGATGGCTTCAACGCTTGCGTCGATTGCTACGGGTATAAGTGGGTCTGTTGATGGGGGTTTATCAATCAACGGTTTCTATCTTGCTACATCTCTAGAGAGAAGCAGAGCTGTATGTATGAGATTCGTATGTACGTACACAGATGGGATATGAAAGGGTACACTCATAGATGAGAAAAGAACAGAAGAGGAGGAGGAAAAAAAGGAGGGTTTAAATCTACGTAACCGTCCTCTCTTCAGATGCCGCTGTTTCTATCCCCAAGTCCAGAACCAAACAAGCATGCTCATCGGAGGCTGGGAAAAACCCCCCCAAAAAGCAATCTCGTATCGTCACCACATCAAGAACAAAGAAGGCAGGGTGATGAATCAAAAGAGGGAGGAGGGAGGCTCAGGAATATCCTTCTCTTTTTCCCTCTTTTAATTCTTCCTTCTCTTCCATTTGTCGAAAACATCTTCAGTTTGCCAGCCTTCTTCGTGGATGTTCAGCATATATACATACATACACTCATACTTACACTCATACTTACAGTGGCATATACACACACACACACACATAAACACACGACATTCAACCAGCCTCACTCAAAATCCCAATTCAACACATCACAGACAGTATAGGAAATCATAGGAAAAGAGAAAGAGAAAGAGAGGGCAAAAAAAAAAAGAAGCAGCTTTCTCCCCCCCCAATGACCTTACTCCTCTTCCTCTTCCTCTCCTTGCTCATCCTCGCCAACCAGGGAGCAAGAGCACAAGAAAAATGCGAGCAGATCAAGGGGAATTGGTACTGTCGCCAGACGAATCACATTCATTACAAGGGCTTTCACGGCAGTGGCGCCTACGACGATGTTGTTTCCATGCCCAAGAATGGTCAATGTGGCTTTGCGTCGAGGCCGTATCGAGGTCGGCTCGCACCGTTAGACGAAGACGTGAGTGTTTACATACTTCATCTCGTCCATACATTAGTACTGATGATGGGGAAATCTAATCTTTCTTACCCAATCAGCTGTCGATTCATGTTCGCGGCCCTTGTCACCTCGCCGCCGCCGCAGTCTATACCCTGCCGAGGGAAGAAGAAGAAGTGAAACCCAAGTCTCACAAGCCGCGGAAGCGCTCTGAAGATGCCCTCAATGCCACCACCGACCGCGAGGGGGTCTCACCGAGGAACAGCAGTCTTCGTCACGGAACGGCGAAACGAGTCCGGCTTCCGGAACTGCCGCCCATCACCTCCCACGAGACCCCACCAACGCCGCCGCGTCGGACCGTTTACGCCCGCCGTCTGTCTCGGCCCCGCCACTCCGGGCCGAACCACATCACCGTCCACAAGGGCCAAGCCGATGAAGCCTGCGAACCCGAAGACTGGGAGCGAATCGCCTACTACAACGCCAGCCGCCAGGTAGTCCAGAACATGCGCTTCCTCGGCAACTACGGAGGCCAAAACTCGGGCGTCTTCGACTAGTGAGCATCACTCTCACCTTGTTCCTCCTCTCCTTTGCTGACAGCCGAAAAATAGTACGTACGGAAATTCCCTTTCCTACCTCAAAGCCGACGCAAGCGGCGGCGCAGCTTTGCCAGAGACGTTGAGAAACGCCGTCATCCCTTCCAGGAAAGAGTTCGCCATCTTCAGCGCCGAAAAGTGCGACAAGGCCAGCTGTGGCTTCTCTCGAGCTCATGATGTCGCCTATAGTCCGTCTCGTCTCCCCTTCATCTTCCCTTGTCGGAACTAACTCGCGTCGCAAAAGAGGGTTTCGGTGGTGCCGACAAAATCTTCCTCTTCCGTTTCAGTATGCCCCTCGACAACGATCGCGGCTTCAACGGTGACATGCCCGCCATATGGCTCCTCAACGGCCGCATCCCCCGTACCGTCCAGTATGGCAATTGCAGTTGTTGGACTTCAAAGTGCGGCGAGGTCGACCTCTTCGAAGCCCTCCACGCCGGCAGCGACCGGTGCAAAAGCACCTTTCACATCAAGAACGGCGCTGGAAGCTCCGACTGGTTCAAGCGGCCCGTCGACAGATACATCACTCTTGCGGCCGTCTTCCACCACGAGACCGCCAGCGTTGTAATAAAGATCCTGCCGGACCACATCCACTTCGCCAAACACCTTGACGACAAGATGGTGCGCCGCTGGATGCGCACAGAGCCGCATCATACCCACTGCGATTTCAAGGGTCGGTGCTGATACCCGTCTTTGTCTTTTCTTTCCTTCCTGTATTTGCCTTCTCTTCTCCTTCGTTGCGTGTTTTGCAGATACCCCCGGCGCTTGGCGTTTGGATAGCCGGAAAAGATAGCACCAAGTTAGTTATAATGCATAATAAAGACTGCCGTTGTCGGTCTCGTCCAGAAACTAGCCGCCTTCTTCTCCAGGGACCCGCGGCTTCTCTTGCTTCGGACGCCTCTCCGAGATAGAGTCGTTAACCTGAGAGCCTTCCACCTTGACCGCCTCAGACGAAGGCTCGCCTCCTGCAGCTTCGCGAACTGGGCCCTCGTGCTCGACACCTTCAGAATATCCTTCCTCGCCCTCCTGAGGAGCAGAGATGCCCACAACGTTGCGCAACGTCCCGAAGCTTAAGCAGTCCCCGATGCGAGTCGCGCCAGAGAAGAGCATCACAAGCCGCTCAACCCCACAGCCCCAGCCTCCCGTGGGCGGAAGCCCGTAGTCCAGCGCCCTGATGTAGGACCTATCGAGGGGCGCCGTCACCCAGTCGTCGCAAGCGCGTCTTTGTGAGCGCGAATCCCGAGGATCGTCGCCCTCATGCCTCTCCGGCTTCTCGCCCTGCGTGTCGTAGTAGCCATTTTCTTGGTCTCGTGGTCTTTCGGTCTCGTCCGAGATCCCGACACTGCCGTCAGGTTTGTTGACGAGACTGCGATGCAGGGCCAGTTTACGCCTCTGCTCGTAAGGGCTGTTCTCCTCTTCATACATGTTGGCCAGCTCCCTGCCGGAGACGAAGAGCTCGGCCCGAGCCGACACCAACTGGTAAGTCCGCGGACATAAGAAGCTCTTGGCCAGCGGCGACATGCACGAAGGGTGGTTGATTATGAAGACGGGCTCAGCCATTGACATAGGCTCCAGATACTGGGCCGCCAGCTGATCTAGAAGCTTCGGTAGCGAATCCGCCGTCTGATCGCCCAAACTGATGTTGGTCATTTGCAGAAGCACCAACATCTCCGCCAAGGCACCTTCCGAGTTAAGCTTAGGGAGGCGAACTCCCATGGCCTCCTCGAGAGCAGGAACGAATTCAATCTGCTTAAAGGGCGGCTGAAACTTGGACAGGTCGATAGCCGGCAGCGAGACGAGCTCGGTCGAGATGACCTCTTTACAGTGTGCGGCCAGGCTGCAAATCAGCTCCTCCGTCTCCTTGATCAGGTTTTCGAGGTTGGTGTAGGCGCTGTAAAACTCGCACATGGTGAACTCGGGATTGTGCGAGGCATCAATGCCCTCGTTACGAAAGGCCGGGCCGATCTCGAAGACCTTGTCGAAGCCACCAACGACAAGCCGCTTGAGCCACAGCTCGGGAGCTACCCGGAGCGCCAGATCCTTCCTGCTCCGCACGGCATTGGCCCTGGTTTGGAAAGGCCGGGCAATGGCGCCTCCAGCGTCTTCAGCAAGGATGGGCGTTTGCATCTCCAGGAAGCGTCTCGAGTGAAAGTGGTTGCGCATGTGGCGCGTGATTTCCGAACGCAGCCGAAGAATGTCCGTTGTGCCTCTGTTGACAAGCATGTCGACGTGACGCTCCTGGTCAGAAACTTTGGAAACCTTCCGCGAGTCTGGTAGCTGGTCCATGCTCGGTGACAGCAGCTGTGGAATCGCGGTGGCCTCAATTGTGGGCTCACCAGTAAGGCTGCGAGTTGCACTGCCGGTGACAGCTGCGCGACGGGTCAGTGAAAGGTCAGGAAAGGAGCAGCATAACTGATTGCCACTTACATATGTGGTCTCCGACTTGAATTAACGAGCGGAGAAAGGCAAATTTATAGGCTCTCCTTGTCTTGAACGGCGTGATACGCTTCTTATTCAACATGACCTGCACCATCTGAAACTCGTTGACGATATCAAGAAAGATGAGTGAAGATCCATGCACCCTCTTAGACCGAACTCGACCCATCACCGTGACGGGCTCTTTCTTCTGGGAGTAGGCTTCGAATTTTTGGAGAAGCTCTGGAACAGACTTTAAATCATTCTGCGATTCAAGTCGAGGATAGTCATCGGGGTATAGCGGCTCGTCCGTCGTTCGATCAGCATCAATCCATGATAACCGATGCTGTCTGAAAGGCGTATGATCTTGAAGAATAGGGGTTCTTGGTGCATCTTCCGACGGCCCAGAAGAGCCATCATCATCATCATTGCCCGACGGCCCCGTGGCTAGAGCCCGACCAGGAGCGCAGCGGAACAGTTCGCTCGGCGTCGTCTCGCGTACGGGGCAGTTCCATTGCCGAAGGCCGCCGGCGCCGGTCCGACGCGCCAGTCGAAGGCATCCCCAGTAAATCATGGCAGCTGCTAACCATGATCAGCATAAAAAGTACCTGGAAGGAGATTCCGGGTTTCCCAGAGTAAGGCGTGGCGCGGAATATCAGATATTTGCATGGTATTATCACGCACGGCAGGAAGCCGAGTCAATCGCAGCGGTTCTGAAGCGATATGCGATTTCATCAAGAGGAGGGGCGAGGAGTTAAAGGAAGAAGACAGGGTAGGAGACTCACATTCATGACCAAGGCTGGTGCAAGGACCAGAGACTATCAAGATGGAAACATATGTATGCAAGCTTCGATGGTCGTAGAAAAAAAATGCTCCGACTTCATAGAGAAGGAGAGACGAGCACGTGATATGCATCTGCTGGCTGCTATAATGTGCATACAGTCACGTGGCCCCCTATCAACCACCTTTCGTGCTCATCAAGCTTGAGGTCTGTCTATCTCCTACGTTCTAGCCCCTGTCTCTTCCAAGTATCACTACATCTGCAGGCACCCAAGACACCCCTGAAAGCTCATGGAGAAATCCTCGAAATGCACTTCTACTCAGATGGAGAATTCGTGAAAGTGCATGAGGCTGGAGAGCTGGGTACGATAACACGGCAGGGAGGGTGAATTCCCAATACTGAAACAGCAAGCTTCCATCAAGGGCCAGAACTTGGAATTTGACTTGACTTCTTAGAATGACTTGGTGAAGATCCCAGCAGTTCGGCAAATGGATCCGTCAACCGTCTTCTGGGAAAAGGCCTTCTTGCCTTGGCTGAAATTGCCGCGGCCAAGACCTAGAAGTCGCTGGAGTACGACTGGTACTCTTCCGGAAGCTGCTGTCGTGCCATATCATGGTGGCCAGAAGAAACGATTGAAGACATCCAGCTTCATCATCAGCTGAGCTTTACAGAGCTTGTTGGTGGGTCTTGATACCGTGCAAGGACTGGTTCATAGTGT
Source organism: Ophiocordyceps camponoti-saundersi (nom. inval.) (assembly GCA_003339415.1). Classification (NCBI taxonomy): domain Eukaryota; kingdom Fungi; phylum Ascomycota; class Sordariomycetes; order Hypocreales; family Ophiocordycipitaceae; genus Ophiocordyceps; species Ophiocordyceps camponoti-saundersi. The sequence continues at coordinate 62,604 of PDHQ01000035.1, forward strand.
TCTAGGGGGGATGTTTAACGACGTTGACACCTGTATCAAGTCGGTCGTTATGAAAACGATTTATATCCATTGATTCCTGAAAGGTGGCATCTATGGCAAGGCCGATAAAGTATACAGAGTTTCCAGCCGTATCTTGAGCCTTTGACCAGGTTCCTCACGCCATCCCCTGGCAGCAATGCCTACTTTCAAGCAGGGGGCAAGAAGCAGCCGGAGTTCGGTGCTGATTTCGCTGGACAGTTTATCTGTCCAGTCTGTCCCCCAGATCATCTGGGACATACTGTCTCCGGGGTCCGTCTCACAAGTTGGATGTCCGATGCCTTGAAGTGCGGAACCCTCAGTCAAGAGAAGCTGTGCAAATGTCTCTCCACGACCTGTCCAGGCTCTCAGAAGCAGCACTGCGCCTCTCAATATAAAAACAGCCCGTGATTCTTCGGCGGATTCTCCATGTTGGGTTGCGATTTCGGACGGTTGGTCTTTTCGTCCTTCATGCTGGCGGCTAATACCGCTCCTCGAGCCATCCTGGGCTGTAACACGAGACATCATTAAAGAGAAGATAAAGTCTACCCGACCTATGGTGAGAATAAATATTTGTTTTCGATGCTGGAAACACTAATCTATTGAGCAGCACCACTGTCTGTTTCTATCATAGACATCTAGTATCAGTAAATCCAGTCGTGGTTAACCATCTATCAAGTACACGGCACTCCCTATCGCGACCACCAAGACGCAAAAGCCAACGCAGAGTAAAACACAAAACATCAAGTCTATAGTTCTCAAGACCAAATTCCCCTCTATCACAACATTGTACAGGAAGCCTATCTACTCCATCTCAGCCAAGTACCGCTCCGCCTCAAGCGCAGCCATACATCCCGTTCCTACGAAAGAATGTCAGCCATAGTTGAAACAAAAGTGGACAAAAAGGCAACCGAGAAGACAAAGAAGACCCAAGATAATGACTCACCAGCGCTGGTAATGGCCTGTCGGTAGCGCTTATCCTGCACATCGCCCGCAGCAAACACGCCGGCGACGCTCGTACTGGCACTACCCGGCGTCGTCACGATGTAGCCCTCGGCATCCATCTCGAGCTGACCCTTGACAAGCGCCGTGGCCGGGTCGTGACCGACGGCGTAGAACAGACCACTGGCCTCGACCACCTCCTCCTTGCCCGTGACGTTATCCTTGACGACGAGATGGCTCATGCAGCCATCGCCACCTGGCCCACGGATCTCCGTCGCCGAGGCATTGAACCGCACCGTCACCTTATCATGCGCCAACAGGCGCGAAGCCATCGTCTTGCTGGCGCGCAGGGCATCGCGGCGGACAAGGACGGTAACGTGGCTGGCGTACTTGGTCAAGAAGGTCGCCTCCTCAGCAGCCGAGTCTCCGCCGCCGATGACGTAGAGAGGCTTATTGCGGAACAGTGGCAGCGCGCCGTCGCACACGGCGCAAGCAGAGATGCCCTTTTGCCAGTACTGCTCCTCACCCTTGAGATTGAGCCGACGCGCCGACGCGCCCGTGGCGACGACGACGGCGTCGGCCGTGTGCGTCTCATTCGGGCTGAACTCGGTGCTGTATCGGAACGGTCGTTGCGAGAGGTCCAGCTTCGTCACCGTCTCTGTAACGATCTTGGTGCCGAAACGCTCGGACTGCGCGCGCATCTTGTCCTGAGACCATCATGTTAGGCTCGAACGAGATAGAGGGCACACAGGAGAGGAGGGCAGCTCACCATCAGCTCTTGGCCCATGATGCCCTTGTCAAACCCCGGATAGTTTTCCACCTCTGTCGTCGTCGTCAACTGCCCGCCCGGTGCCGTGCCATTGGCCATGAAGCCCTCGTAAAGAATGGCTATCGCTGGTCAGCCATTTCTCTCTTCCACTGCTCAAGGACAACTCACGCTTCAGCTCCGCCCTGCTGAGATAGACGGCAGCCGTATGGGCTGCCGGCCCCGAGCCAATGACTATTTCCCGCGTCAGACGATCTCGGGCAAGAAGGGGGGGAACAAACGACGTACTGACGACTTTGCTGTGCATCTTTCTTGCCGGCTGCTGTTGCGCGCTCTGTTTCTTGAACCCAAAAGTCAAGGCAGCAGTGGAAAGTCCAGTGCTCGACCAAAGCGTCCGCCCAATCCGCGTGGCGTTCAGTTTGGCGGTTACGATGGATGGAGTTGCAGATATTCTTAATCGATCGAATCTTCTAGAGGCAAAGCTAGAGGTAGGGCTTGAAGGTTATCTGTCTCTGGAATCTGGATAGACGTGCGAGGTTGAAATTGGTTGCCACTTTTCTTGTTGACTAATCCATCATGAGGACCCGCTTCCAGAATCGTCTTCATCATTGCTCCATCTTATCTCATCTCATCTCTCTCGTTTGACCGAACCCGAACCCTAGGGGCACTAAGCTACTTCTACATGTATGTACAAACCACCACCAACACATGTGTAGGGCGTGGTGTTTTTCACTGGGCTCTCATGATCTCGGCATGCTGCTTAATCCCTTGACCTTGGGAAGGACTTCCCTTGCCTAACCGGAACCCCTGCTTCCCTCTGGCTGCCTACCGTTGCTGCCTCTCCTCGGCGCCAACGCTGCCATCCCGCTTCCCAAATCGCGCCCCCAGCCCCCCAAAGTCCTTCTTGAAAAACTTGCCTATATTTCGCAGGTTCTCGTTCATCGTCGCCTTCTCCACCCCACTGGGCACCGCCGCCGCCGCCGCGCCACCGCCCATGTCCCTCGCCGCGCTCAGGAGCTTCTCCCCCAGAGAGCCACCATCCAAGGCCGCCGCGCTCATAGACCCGAGACCCGTACTGGACATCAGAGGCGTCAACAGCGCCGAACCCGCCACCAGCTTATTGTCGTTGGAACTGCCCTCGCGGTGGACGGCGAACAGCTCCATCAAGTGCGCCTGGTCCTTCTTCCGCACCCCCTTGAGCTCTAGGATTTTGCGAAAGTTGCTGTCGGACCGGTCGGCGATGTGAATCAGATACGCCTGCACCAGCCCCTCCGGAGGCGAGGCTCGGACTTGCAGCGTCTTGAGCAGCGGGTCCATCCGGTTCATCGACTGCTCCACGCGCCGCACGAAGCTCGACGGTGCCGCCTGCGCGTTGTGATGCGACAGCAGCTTCCCAAACGACTTTGTGAGCGCGTACTTGTCGACGAGCATCTGTCGTCGGTTGAACGTCTCCGTCAGTGATCGACTTCTCCTTCAAAACAGGAAACTTCTCCTTCAAAACAGGAAAAGGTGCTGCCTTACCTGCTGCGCGCCGACCTCGGATATGGGCCGGCATTGCACCATGTTGTTGATGAAGGTCGTCGCCAGGTGCTCCACCAGGTGGTCGCAAAAGGCTCTCGCGTACTGCTGCTTCGTCACGACGGCCAGAATCTCTCGTGCCTTGTCGTCGACGTGCTCAACTAGCTCTCCGACGTACGAGCTCTGGTCGCCTGCGCTGTCCATGCTGCTCCAATTGGTATTCCTCATCTCTCGCCAGACGCCTTCGCAGTCCAGCTCTACCATGTGTACCAGTGCCAGCACCGCAGCGCTCGCCACACCCAGAAAGGCGTCCGACTGCGACGTCAGATCCACCTTGGGCGCGAGCTCGCTATCGATCCGCTTCTTTATATTGTCCTCTAGTTGGTTGGTGTTGACGTGCCAAAAGTCGGCCGTGTTTAGAACCAGCACCGCATCCTGCACCGACGGCCCGCTCCCCTGCAGCTTGTGCAGCAGCACCTGCTGCGCGTACTCGTCCAAGTATTTGGCCAGCGTCTTGGAGAGGTCTAGCAGGCTCTCGTTGGGCGACAGCCTTGCGCACTGGGAGAGGGTGAGCTTGTAGAAGTGGAACAGCTCGATGGCCGACGTCATAACCGCCTGCGGCGAGAATTCTTCTCCCGGGGGCAGCGGTGGCTGGCTACGGTACTTGGGCATCATCGACGCCAGCTGTCTGTCCTGCGACTCGACCCAGAGGCTGAGGTAGGGCTCGAAGGCGACAGATATGAGCCCTCCGAAGTTTTGCGTCCTCTCCTCCACCGAACTGAGCGTATCGATGCTGGCGCGCGCCTCGCTTGAGAAGCGCTTCTCCAGGCCCTGCTCAAAGTCGAGCGTCTCCTGCAGACAGCTGAGGAGCAGGTTGACGTCGGCCTTGTTGCCGTCGGCGCGGCGCATGCTCCGCTCCAGGATGCCCCTAAAGTCGTCTCGCGTACCCTCGCAAAAGGCCGTAGCTAACAGTTCGCTGATGCGCCAGTGCGCGGGGAAGAGCATGGCGTGGTCGTCCTCGTGCCTCTTCATCATGCGTTTGAACCAGGCATAGCGTCGGCCGATGTTGTCGAGGCTTCCGGCCTCGTCGTTGCCTCGGAACAGCTGGCGGTATTCGCGGAGCTCTGTGTTAACGTACCAGGTCGTGAGGCGCGACTTGGCCGCGTCGCCCAGGGCATCCATGACGTAGCAGGCCTCGACCAGCGTAGCCTTGTTGGCCGCCACCTCGGCCTTGGCGAAAGCCATCTCGAAGTCCTCGCAGATCTGCTCGAGGAGCTGGCGCTGCAGCTCCGATACCTCGCGACTCAGCGTCGCAATCTGCTCGATGCTCCGATAGCTGTTGAAGTGTCTCATGAGCTGGACGACGGCCTGAAGGAGGCCGGCGCATTCGCGGTACTGACGCGCCTTGGCCAAGCCTCGTAGCTGCTCGTAGGCTGTCGTCAACATCTGAAGCCTCTTGAGCGCCGTCATACTGAGCGTCAGGTTCCGCTTCGTGCCGTCCAGTCGTTTGATGTCGGCAGTCATCGACGTGATGTTCTGCTCCGTTTCGATGGCCCTAGACCGCACCGTCTCGATCTTGCGGAAGAGTTGGGCCAGCTCTAATTGTGCCGACTGCATCCGCTCGAGACTCGAATCCGGCTTGTAGGCTTGCGCCGACTCGAGCGCCTCGATTTCGTCCGTCAGCTGCTTCTGCCTCGCCCGCAGCGTCTGCGACACCTGGCTTATCGACGAGATGGCGGACGGCTGTGAGAATAGCAGGTTGAGATGGTCCATGGCATCGTAGTCGGCTGCGTCTAGAGGCAGGGCCTCTCCCAAGCCCCCGTTCATCCTCAGTCGGTCGGTGTTGGCAGCATAGAAGAAGAGCAAGCTGGAACCAGCAGGCGCAAGAAGCTCATATCTCCGGAACAATTCGCGGGCCGATACTGTCGTCAGTCAGTCATTAAACACGCCAGCCCCCTGCTCCGTCTTAGAGTCATCCAAAGGTGGTAGGCAAAGGATTCATAGAAGATACATACATACATAGGTAGGTGATGATAATTCAAGACTCGATGCTCAAGAGCGCCTGTCTCCCCATGATGACGATATGACCGACTTCGGCTACCTATTTACTTATGTAAACCCCTCGCACTCCACCTTCGTGCTTCCCCCTCACGCTTGCAGCACCGCCAACCAACCGACAACCCTACGAGGGATTGCAGGCTAACATACGGATACATACAAATCAACTACATACCTGTAGTGATGCAGAACTGTGCTGAACCATAGCCGCTATGTCATTTTGATCTCCTTCCGAACATCGTCATATGCTGTCGCCAGCTGCTTCAGCGGCCCTCAATCGCTGACCTCGCCTTCTTCTCCCCCGAGTCCCTTTCCTCGCTCCCTCTGCCGGTGTACCGCTTGCATCAGCACCTATTGTCGCGGCGTCGAAGTTGCGCGATGGGTGGCTAGTGTGTCCTCTAGCCATCGTCCGCCGTATGTTCCGTCTCCTTGGTCGCCGTATCTCTGCCCTTCTTCTTAATCGAGGACATGGAGAAGCGCCAGCTGCTCATCCTACCTGATTCTCGGCTTTCCCTAGACTTGGTCGGGCCAAGGGACGGGCTGCTTGCCACGCTTTCGTAGCTTCGGCCCAGTATGGAGTTATCGTCCGCCACATCATCCGCGTCGCCGATGCTGAAACCGTGTTCGCCGCCAGCATTACCGGATCCCTTCTTAAACAGGCCCGAATCTTTTCCCAGCCTCGTCGACAATCCGAATTTACTGGAACTACCCTTTCGGAAGAGTTTCCTAACAGCCTTCTCCGGGTCTTTCAGGCTCGATGCCGATGGCGATTGCAAATCCGGCGAGTAGTGTTGTAGCGATTCCTGCGATTCCTGCGTGTGGACAGACGTCCGGGAACCCGAGGGCCAGTTATCGAGACTGAGCGCCGAGTCGCCCGCCACCACTTCTTTTGCCTTACCCTTGTCATCTTTACCTTTCTCCCTGCTTCGGTCCTTGTCCTTCTTGAAGATTTGACCCATAAACGTCGGCGCTGCGGGATTAAGACGTTGGTTCACGGCCTTTGCAGCGCTCGGTGGAAGGCTACCGATGACACCAACCTGACTGGCCCGCGTCTCTGGGTTCAGCAAGTCATCCTCGCCCAGAATTTCATCATCCGCGGAAGCGAGAGTCGTTGTCATCGCGGTAGAGCCCTGCAGCGACGGCCTCCTAGAACCGCTCCTGGAGGGCCACGCCCCTTCTCCTCGGGATCGGAGACGACTCTTCTGCAGGGCCAACGCGTCTCCAGGAGCGCCCCAGATAGACCCGCTGTCGGTAGAAGGACGCGGCAGATCCGTCGACGCTATCGATGCCGGCCGCGAAAGCTCGTCTTCACGGTCGTTTACGGTCATAGGCGGACGCAGTACCGAGACCGGCCTCGACGTTCCCAGGTGTGGTGCGCCGGCCCTGTCCGAAGCGTTCGAATCGCGAGCCGCCCATGAGCCGATGTTGATCATGTGTCTGTTCTCCATGGAATCATCGTCTGCCGTCGAGGGGAAAGACTGAGTTTGCGAAGGCTTGAGACTGCCAACAGCAGGGCCGTCCGAGCACTTGGCGACCCGGCCCCGTTGCAAGGTTAAGAAGAAGTTAGCAATCTTGTGGCTTGCTGTCGGCGTCTCCGTCGGTGAGTTTCCTGTGTTGAGCGACTTTCCATCGCTGTTCTCCGCGTAGGGCGGGAATGAGAGGTTGTGTGCCGAGCCGTGCGGGCTCGGGAACACGTTAAAGGAAATATTGGACGACGATGGAGACTGAGGGCCCTCCTCGGGCGCCGGTCTGGCGGGCTTGGACTCCAGCTTAAAGGTGCCTTGGGACTCCATGGCGTCTATTTCTTCCGTTTCCTCGAAGATGTTGGAAGGCAGGAGAGTCTGGGCCGACGGACTCAACGTTGCACCGGATGTCTTAGACTCAATGTCCGTTGATAACTCGTTGGCGCCGTCAGCTGTTTGCCCCATGAACAAAGGCGATATGTAGCTCGGGTTGCTGAAACCCATTGTCGCCGGCGGGTTGGGCTCGGCCGGAGCAACCCGGTCGGGAGAAGGCAGGCCGGTCTTGAGCAGCGAATTACCACCTTGAATCGGGCGCTTAGACTGGGCTACCGGCGGCGAATCGTAGTCAACTGCTGAAGGGACAGGCTGGCCGTAATATGGGAGACCGGCCGCCTGCTGAATTTTGAGCTGCTCGGTCAGGTCACGGATCTGCTGGCTCAGGACGTTCCCCTCCTTGGTCTCGGCGACGAGGCGACTGTGAAGCTCCCTACGACGTTGCTCCCAGTCTCTCCTCCGCTTCGACTCTTCCTCGCGCCACGTCTCTTCATCGGCTTCCGGTAACAGCTCTTTAGCGGTCTTGGAATCCTGAAGCTGCTTGCCCTTGTCCTTGAGCTCAGCCTCTAGCTTGTTGCAGCTTTCCTGTTGCTCGGTGTTCTCGTCGTCGAGTTTGCGGATATTGCGGTCCCGCTCCCTCGCCAGCTCTCTCTTGTGAGCTTCAGAACTTTGGCGCTCCCTTTTCATCCTGTCCGTATCCGTCTCAAACTTGGTGATGTTGTCGCGAATTTTGGTCTTCTTCGAATCCTTGTCCTTGAGCTGTTGTTCTTTCTTGGCACGCTCCTTTTCCGCCGCACGCATCTGCTCCATAGTGACGCGCGTCATGGTCTTGAGCTGTACCGTCTGCTCTTCCTTTTCCTTGAGAATCTGCCTCTTACGGTCCCGATCTCTCTTTAGCTCTTCATCCTGCTGCTGGGATTCAGCCTCATCCTTGGCGTAGAGGGCCAGCGTGTCGTCGATCTCCTTTCGAATTCCCTCAAACTTGTCGTTGAGCTCAGCCAAAGACATTTCTGGCCCCACAAGCCTTGCCAGGGGCTGCTCGGGGCCGACCACGGAAGGCGAATGCCGGCGGTTGACGGTATTTCGACGTTGACCAAGGGGCACGGCAGAGTCTCGAGGCACGATGGTGCTGCTTTCGAGAACCGCGGCGGCCTCCACCGTAGGCAGGGAGGAGGCGGATCGATCGGGCTTATCGTTTTCGTCGGCACTTTCGCAACGGGAAATATGGGGATCGACGAAGCTGGTGGGCAAGCGCGAGTCGCCCAGCTGCGGTCTGCCATCTTTGCCAAAAGTTCGGAGGCGAATGAAGGGACTTCCGGCGCGGTAGTTGCTGGGGCCGATGGCAACGACACGCAGGTTGTAGAAGTGGTTTGGGCGCAATCCGGTGACGATTATCGCAGTCTCGTTGGCGGGCGAATCCCCGACTGTAGCAAGACGTGGGTTAGCCTTTGACAAGGGCGGGCGCTTTGCACAGTGGGGAGTGGACTGACCGTGAACGCCATTTACCTGTATCAAATACTTTTCCACGGGTCGATTCGACGCGGGCGGAGACCAACTGAGCGTCGCCGAGTCGGCGCCAATGCCGGCCAGGCAGACATCAGGCGCTTCAGGAATGTCGACACCAAGGATGCCGACCAGCTCGGGCACAGGTTTCCAGAGCGTCTGCCACGAGCGATGAAGCAACCTTTGATCAGAACATTAGTAGGCAGCCTTTACGAACAAACGAAGTAAGGTGGGGAGAAAAGAGGTCTCAGAAGAAGAAAGCAGCTGAGAAAGACAAAACACAGCAGTAGCGTTTACTGGTCGATTCTGCCTCCAATCGCGAAAGGAGAAAAAAATTGACAGCGATGACGGCAGGACGAGAGAGAGGCGGGCGGGCAACTCACCAGACGACAGCGCCCAGAGTCAGTGCCATCCTCAACTGCTGAAGAGGGGTGGCATCGAAGGCGGCGTAGACGGCGGCCTCGCACAGGCGCAGGGCCGGCCTGCGGCAGTCGATGAGAAGAGCGATGCCGATAACGCCGACAAGGGCGTGGACGGACCTGAGGTTGGCTGAATGGCGGCTAAAGAACCAGTAAAGACTGCAGATGGCGAGGCAAGCTGTGGTCAGGGTCGGAAGCGCCCATAACATGTTCTCAGCCCTCGAAGCGCGCTGTCGGGACGGCGACAGGGCGAGCGAGGGAGAGCAAAATAGCGAGCCTGTTGGTGGTCGCCGAAAAGGTGCAAGGGGAGTCGGAGGAGGCGTATTCGTAGATGCGCTGATGCTGAGGAAAGCGAAGTGGAGTGATGTGATTGGCGGGAGGCTGGTAGCATCTGTGGCTGGGGAGAGCGGCGGGAGGTACGAATGAGAGGCGGTGCACGAAGGTAGCAGATACTTGGCAGGGGGTGTTAGGATGTTATGCGCAGCGCCCGGCAACTCACTCCACGGGAAGATGGTAGTCTAGCAACTCCACGGAGATGCCTCCACTTTCGAAGAGCACTAAAGCTGCATCTGCAGTGTTCGCGACGTTCATCGATACGGGAGCAGAAAGTCTGTAAAGGTACCGTCTCTGCCTTTCCAGAAAATTTTTTACTTTCCTTGGGAGGAGTTGTCTTGTGATGGCCACAGCGATGGCGATAGCGTGTAAGTCCTGAAACCCTCTCAGCGGGCGGAGCCTTGAACCGCATGACGACTCTTGTCAGGTCATGAATGGTGCGAAATTCATGCTTTACACTTGACTATGAGGGTGGAATACATCTTGTCATCCAATGGCGCTCTTGCGAGAAGGGTTGGCTGGCAGCTTCGTATTCCGGAGAGCCTCTCAAGGTGCCACCAACACGGGTGATGCCAGCTTCTTACAGATACTGGTACGGTTTCTACGCGCCTAGCAGTACAGGAACTGTAGTAGCTTGTTATTATTAGTGCCTCGTACCCGGGAGAAGTCGCTCGCTTGCTACTTGGCACGCATCGTCGAATTTGTTAAGAGTCCATTTTTCTATCTTTTTTTTTCTCCGTCTTGGCTTCGGGTTGTCATAAACAATTGCCTTGGGAACCAGCCGAGCTTCCCTGTGCTGCAGCGCGTGCACGGCTCGCAACCGACCGCCGATGACGGGAGCTTCTCCGATCACCTTTTTTTTTAAGTCACGTTGCCGGCAAAAGCGGAAGTCAACTCCTTCTCTCCATCTCTATCTCTATCTTTCTCTGCTTTTTATATACTGACGTACCTACATAGGTATATGACATACTTACATACTACCTACAGATAGACAGACGCTCAGTCCGCGCTCGATGCTCCCGATCTCCTCTCCTTGCAGCCTCAGAGTCAAGAGGGTAACCGCGACACAGTACAAAGATGAGAAAGCACCGGGCGGCGCGAAACGGGCCGAACGATTGGCTTACTGGAGTACTTTCATCTTCCCTGCGCCGTCGCTTCCTTCCCTTCACTCTAGTGGCCTCTTTGGCAGCTAACAGCGAGCTTGCTACCCGCTAGTGGCCCCCCGCAGGCCCCGTGCGCAGAGTACCTCCCTATCAGCCAGGAATCCTCTTCCCACAGTCGTATGTATGTAGGCTTGCGCGCTGCGCCGTACATGTACAGTACTAGCGCACAGTCCTAACACATTTATGGTGACACAAGGTGGGCACAGGCCATCGGGTGGGTGCACTGATGTGTGTGTATTATGTGTGTGCTAGGTCTAGGCTAGGATAGCTAGGCTAGGTTATGTGCCGGTGGGCGAGGTCTAGCGGGGCTGGTCACGTGAACCCCCTTAACACCCCCCTTCAGGCCCGCTCAAACGAGCGGAAAATAGTTATCCCGTGCCGCAAAGCGCGGAAAATAACAAAACAGCAAAAACAGCGTTTTTAGGCTTTTCTTAAAGGGCCGGCAAAGGGCTTAAATAGCTTAAAAACGTAATAAAAAAAAATAGGATCTAAGAGATTAAATTAGGTCCCGGATAGGGTTATTCTATTCCGGATCGGTCGATTAGTGAAGGAAATAGTAGAAAATAGTAAGAATAGGCCTCTCTAAGCTACTCTTAAGGGGCCTTAAATAAGTTAATCTAAGCTATTAAGAAAGTTAAATTAAGCCGTTAAGAGGGGTTAAAAACGCCTATATAAAGGGCATTAAGAGGCCTAATTTAAAGGAAAATTCCTCTTTAGGCTAGGGGCTAAAGATAAGCTATAAGCCTCATAGCTATATATATATATAGAGAGAGGTATCGTTATTCGCATCGCTTAGTAGGGAAATGCCGCCAAAGTCGTACGAGTTAATATATCTAATAGTAAGGGGCCTAAAGGTGCCTACTATTAATACTTTTAAGGCCGGAATAATCGCTTAGAGGCGTGTTAAAGGGCATATATCGCGGGATCGGCGGCGGCACGAAGCCGGGCTAACGGTAAGGTTAATAATCGCGAGCCTCTTTAGGGCGTTAATCGCGATATGCCTTATCCGTCCTCTCTTAATCGATACCTGCCTTTTTAGAACGATCTATCCCGTCTTAATCGATAGCTATAGCGCGACGCTAATTACTCTTCTTTCTTAAGATCCCTCTTTTAGGTACGGGATCCCCCGGTAATAGAAATCTTATACTATATTATTTATTAGGTTATTAATTTAATTAATCGGTTCGTTCGGTATCGGTGCCTTTATTATCGGGTAGCATAAGGGTATCGTAGGCTTTATTATTAAACGCCCTAGGCTTATCTAATAGCGCACGAGGGCTGCCCTTTATATTATTTTTAGCCTTAGAGGGCAAGATCGTAATTTTCGGGTTAGAAAGATATAATATATAGACGAATTTAGCGTATTAGAGGCGCTGCAGAGGCTTTATAAGGCTATCTGCGGCTATATCGGCTATGCCGATATATTAGATCGTAAAGAATCGCTTTTCTACGCGATTAATAACCTATTTATATTATATATTAATATACCTTATTCGGGCTACTTTAAACTTATTAAGAGCGATAGCTTTAGCGTTAAGGCTATCGGTAAATATAATTATAGGCGTCTATTACTACGGTAGCTTTAAGTTCTTAAAAATCTTATTTATCTAGATTAAGCTTATACTTATAGGCGTTAAATTAATAAATTTAGCCTCTATTAACGATAGCGTTATAAGCGTTTACTATTTCGATTTCTAGTATACGGGGCCTATGCTAACGAAAACGATATATCCGGCTATTAAGTATCTTATATATAAATTATCTGCAAAAGAGGTATCTATAAAGATACGAGGTTTTAAATCTTAAGGGCTATAAGTACCTCTAAGCGTAAGGCCTAGGCTTTTCGTACTATAAAGGTATTATATTAAATTCTTCTATATAAGAAGGTGCGAGGCGGTCGGATTAAGGTTACCTTCGTATAATTTGCTATTCGTAAAGGCTAAGTTAGGCCTTATACCGTTAGAGAGATAATTTATACTACCTATTCTTTTTAGCTATTTTTTTTAAGGTATCGCGAGCGGCTATATTTTCTAATTAGCGGGTATTTTAACCTTAGGCGGCTAGGGCGTTTATATAGCGTTCGTAACGCCTTCGCCGAATAATTCGAGTATTTTAATAATATATTTCTCTTAGTATACGTAGATTATATATATAGCACGGTTCTTACGGAATTATAAGCCTAAGAAGGTAATAGGTTCGCCTAAGTTACGTAAATCCTATAATTCTTTTAAAATGCCCTTTCCCTTATCTATAAAAGCGGCTATAAGCGCTATAATTATAGTATCGTTAACGTAAAGGAGTATAATAAATCCCTTAGGGTATATATAAATATAGAACTTAGATTTAAGTTACTATTATCTATAGCGTTTAAGGGCCTCGCTAGCGTAGGTAAACTATATTATAAGAGATAACTTAAGGCTATATAGGGCTTAATTAAGCTTATATACTCGATTTATGCTATCTTCGAATAAATACGGCTAATCGACGAAAAATTCCTCCTAATAAGGGGCGTTTACGAACGCGTTTATAACGTTAAATTATTACTATTCGAGATCTTAAGATACTACGATCGATAGGAATACTCGAACGGAAGAGAGGTATATAATAGCAGCGTAGAGGTCCTCGATAAAGTATAAGGCCTTTTCTTTATCCCCTCTTACGTACTAGCGTGCCTTAGTAATTATAGTTTTATTCTCGGGCGTTTTTATCGTAAATACCTATTTACCGGGTAAAACTTACTTACCGATAGGTCGATTAACGAGATCCTAAGTATATTAACTATATAAAGCTTTAATTTCGGTATTTATCGCTAGGCGCTAATAGGAGAGATAATCGGATCGCTTACGGATATCCTACTAGCCCTTAGGCGTCGATAATATTAGAACGTTAAATACGGCGTTAATCGGCAGGACGAAGTCGGGAATCTCTGCCTCTTCTTTATCGATATCTCTAAAGACGGCGTTAGTAGTAGATTTAGCTATAGCGGCCGTTATAGAACGGGTCTTGCGATTAGTAGCGGGTATCGTGGCCTTATTCCTTAGCTTAGCCTATAGAGGAGCTTCTTTATCGGCTAGATCGTTAAATCGGGCGCCGGGCGTCTAATTAGGCGTAAGGAATTATATCGTATTAGGAGGCGTAGCTAGCTTTTTAGATTAAGAAGGGCCTGCGGTTTTATTACCTAAATTAGGTGCGTTTCCCGCCTTAAGGTTACTAGCAGGCTCTTATAAGCCTTAATCGCTAGGACGATTATAATTATTATCGTTATTATTATTATTATTATTAATATTATTAGGTCCGAATCGGAAGAATTCGTCTTTATTAAGTTAATCTTCCTAATCTTTTTTAATCTCGGGCTCTGCGACGTATTTAACTATTTAATCGAGCTTTAGATCGGCCGGGTTATAAAACCTAACGTCTCTAGCCCTAATAATCTTATTTTCTTCGGGTAGATATATTTTATAGATATGCCCGTAAAGGCCTTTTATACTAACGAGGCGGCCTTCCTTAGCTTAAGGGGCTATTTTAGCGCTCTAAATCCTATATTAAGGAGGGATAACGATATATGCCTTATAACCCTATAATCGTATATATTTAATCGAATATTTATACGGAACGCGGATCGCGGCTATTACTATCTCGATAGGGCTTTAATTCTTCGGGTTAGTCGACGATAGTAGTATATTCTATATATAGGCGCTAAAGTCGATAAAGAATAGCTATAGCTTCTCGGGCAGCTTCGTCTCGATATAAATAGCTTTCGTAGCCTCTATAAGAGTGCGGCTAGCACGCTTAGCTCTACCGTTCTAGGTAGGAGTATAAGGGGCATAGAATCGTAAGATAAAGCCCTTATTAGCGGCCTAAGCCTTAATCTTTTATTACGTAAATTTAAGGGTATTATCGAAACTTATTACTTAAATATAGTAGCCGCTAGTAGTAGCGTTAACGCTACGTTTCCACGCTTTAAGCTATTTAAAGGCTTTATTACGGGTTTTCGTAAAGAGAACCTAGTAATAGTTAGTATAGGTATTAATTCCGTAAAGCGTATACCGATAACCTTTATAAGCTATTAGAGAATATTAGATAAAATCTTAGAAGATATATTATAGGAAACTTATAGGTAAAATAGCGGGATCTTAACTAATTACGATATCTACTTTTCTAAGTTAGCACGCGCGGTAGTAGAATAACTCGAAAATACTTTTCTTATTAATCGTAAGGCTAGACTTACGGTAGGCCTTAAGAATCCTATCTTTGCCCGCGTGCCCGAGGCGGCGATATATTACGGCGAAGTTAATTTCCCGTTCTATAATAGGTAGGGTAGCTATTATAAGAGGCTTCTAGGCCTTAGCGCCCGTAATATTAGCTACGCCTCCTATCTAAAAGAGGTAGCAGACGGTGCGTCCTTATTATTAAAGGCGTATACCTTCGCTATTAATATAGATTTCCTTATAATTAAGCTAATCGGCGGAGACGAGATTAACTAGGATATCTATACTATAGAATACCTTTTTAAATATAATCGAATAGCCGTTAGAAGCGTTAATCGTAATAGTGCCTTAGCCGTAGTAGAATAAGGGCTTACTATTCGATACCGTAAGATAATAAGAGCTATTAAATTCTTTATATTAATTAAACTATCTCTTATTATTAAAAAGGTATAAAGTATAGCTAATATCGATAATTATAGCGTTTTATAAAATAAGGCTATTATAACTTTTAAGGGTAATATTAATAATATAAGCTATAGTGCTTTTCCCTACCGATATTATATCCGCGCTACTACTTATAGAACTCGCGTTACTATTCCTACGTTACTTAGGAATAGGTAGCGGCCGGAGCTTAGGGTAGAGAACTTAGTATTACTCCTTCGAGTAAATATAACCTCTTAGATAGATATTATAGCCGTAGTAAGAGAGGGTTATAATCTTATTCGTTATATTCGTACGCTTCGGCATATAGGGCACGATACGTATCTCCGTTAATAACGATAGCTTTAGCTTATTATTATTATTATTATTACCGTTACCTTTATTTTCCGGCTTCTTCTTTTAAGATTAATTCTATATTACGGAAAGTGCCTTTCCGCTCGATAAGTTACGGCTTATCTCGAAGTTAGCGATTTATAATAAAATATACGTATTAATATCGTTAAAAGATAACCTAGAAGGGCTATTTATATCGTAATCTTATTTCTTAGCGATAACGGGGTATAGGGTTTAGATAGTATTAATAGCTTTTTAAGCGTAGATATATAGTATCTCTTTAAAATTAGCCCCTATATCTTTATCCGTAATAATTTAGTTTTAGAGGCCTTAAAGGTCCTTCTTAAAAGCTCTCTAATTTTTAATTATATTATCTTTTAGCTTAAGCTAATACTAATATTAAAGAATATATCGAGGTTATATTTTCGTTAATATTTTAGCTTATTTCTTAGCTAAGAGATAGATATCGTATACTATAATATTTTTATCCTAGCTAAGCCGGGTAATATTACTAATAGCTTTACCGGAAAGGGACTATAAGACGATTCCTACGGTAATTTCTATTTTATCGTTATATTTAATAGCTTCGTTTTTATCGACGGGTCGGGTCGGAACTTTATTATCGAAGATAAATAGTTTTACCTTATTAATTCGGGCCGCCGCTATAAGAGATCTATATTACTTAATATAGCTTACGGCGCCCTTAAGCTTCGTACTACTAAAGGACGAAGATATCTTATTCTATTATTCGTCGTATTTTACGCTTTTTTTTATTATTTTATATTATGCCTCCGGATCGAGAAGGCTAGTTAAATTTTTCGCTACTAAAATTAGTGCAAAATAATTTTCTTCGTTTTTCTTCTACGTGTAGAATTTTCCGTTATACTATAGCGCTCCGAATTAATTAAATAAGCCTAAAAGTAGGAAAATAAAGGTATCGTGAACTTTAGCGTAGCGGAAGCGTGTAATAGGCGCTTATAACCTATAGTGATATAAGGTGGGCACAGGCTATCGGGTGGGTGCACTGATATATGTATATTATATATGTGCTAGGTCTAGGCTAGGATAGCTAGGCTAGGTTGTGTGCCGGTGGGCGAGGTCTAGCGGGGCTGGTCACGTGAACCCCCTCAACAACATTAGTACCTTTTCTCCGTTCCTTCCCCTGTTCGTTTGTGGCTGACGAGAGATGAATCATGTGCTCCAGGCGTCATCGCTCATAACCTCTCGCCTTACCTCTGGCTAACTATTTCCCTTCAATCTTCTCGTTGTCTTTCTTCCTCTCCCTCCCTCCCTCTCTCTCTCCTATCTCCCGTCATAAGCTTAATTCTTTCCTCCAGTCTGGCTTCTTGCTGCCTCTCTTTCTCTCTTTCCTTCTCTCTCTCTATTTCGCTCTCTCCTTCCAGCTATTTCTGATTGTCCCCTTCTCTCCCCCCCCTCTCTCTGTCGTCGAGACGAGGCGCCCGTGCTTGAAACGGCTCGTGCATCGCCAGCCGTCGATTGTCCAGCTCAACTGCTGAACCGACCGTCAAAACCATGCAGTACGTCCGAAACTTTAGCGACTCTGTGTCAACCGCTTGGAACTCCATCAACCCGGCCACACTGAGCGGCGCCATCGATGTTATTGTCGTAGAGCACGAAGACGGCTCGCTGTCATGCTCTCCCTTTCACGTGCGCTTCGGAAAATTTTCTCTTCTGCGACCTTATGAGAAAAAGGTCGAGTTTCGCGTCAATGGCGTCAAGCAGGAGTATTCTATGAAGCTCGGCGAGGGCGGCGAGGCATTCTTTGTCTTTGAGACGACCGACACCATTCCCGAGTCACTGCGAACTTCGCCTCTTGTTTCGCCGGCGAACAGTCCGAACTTGCCATCTGCGTCCGCCTTGCAGGATCCTGACCCTCTGGAACTCAATGCAGACCTGCCAACCATCAACAGGCCCTCTGCTATCGCTCTTCAAGGACGGGGTGACGATGGTAAGATGCGTCCACCTCTGCTGTTCCGTTAATTAGGCTCAACATTTGTCGCAGGAATCCCCACTCCTATGTCAACGTCCCCGTGCCTCTCCACTGCTCAGCCGGCTACGAGCTTCTGGAGCTCGACCCTGAGCCGACCCCACACCGATGAGGTTTTGAGGTCATCGGCCAGGGCGAGGCAGCGCTCCGAACAGGCTTTCGCCGTAGAAGACGGCTCAGAGAGGTCCACCAGCCCGCCGCCCTTGGCGCCGAGGGAAGCCATCCAGCGCGCTCGCGTTCTCTCCAAGGAGCTATCGGCCGTCAATATCCCCACTCATGTCACCGAAGCCGGGGATCTCATGTTGGATATGGCAGGCTTCAGGAGCAGCGAGCAAGACGTGCTGCGCGCCGAGGTTCTCGCCCGCCAAATATTAGCGGAGGAGATGGACGGCAATTACGACATCGGCGCACTTTTCGGCTTCGACGAACTGGGTAATCTTTGGATATACCGCAGCGAAGAGGCCAAGCAGGCGGCTATGAGCAAGACGATAGAGTCGTCTATGCAGGCGCATCGCGAGAGCGTAGCTGAAGATGCAGTCTCGGATCCCGGCTACCACAGCGATGGCAGCGACGTTACAGCCAGTCATCATCACCCCTCCCATCGACGATCCGGGTCCGATGCGGGCCCCTCGGGCCTGCAGACGCCGCCTCGGACACCTCCCGAGCAGCCTCACGCCGGCGATCCGAACCGGAATTACGCCAAAACCTTGCGGCTGACTAGCGACCAGTTGAAGGAATTGGACCTCAAGCCGGGCGAGAACTTGATGAGTTTTACCGTCAACCGCGCCACCTGCTCAGCCAACATGTACCTTTGGAAGGAGGAGACGCCTGTCGTCATCTCGGATATTGACGGCACCATCACCAAGTCGGACGCTCTCGGCCACGTCCTGAACATGATCGGCCGGGACTGGACGCACACGGGCGTGGCCAAGCTCTACAGCGACATTGCCCTGAACGGCTACAACATCATGTACCTGACCTCCCGATCGGTCGGGCAGGCCGACACCACCAGGACTTATGTGAACGGTATTGTTCAAGGGGGCTACAGGATGCCTCACGGGCCCACGATCCTCTCGCCCGACCGAACCATGGCGGCCCTACGGCGGGAAATCTACCTGCGTAAGCCGCACATCTTCAAGATGGCCACGCTGCGGGACATACGCAACCTCTACGGCAGCGACCGGACCCCCTTCTACGCCGGCTTCGGAAACCGGCTGACGGACCAGATATCGTACCGAACCGTCGACGTGCCTCGGACGCGAATCTTCACCATCAACTCCAACTCGGAGGTGTCTCTCGATCTCCTGAGTCTTAACAAGCTCAAGATGAGCTACGTGAACATCAACGAAGTCGTTGACCACTACTTCCCGCCCGTCGGCACGCTTGTCACGGGTGGTGGAGAGGACTTTACCGACTTTAAATACTGGCGAGACGACCCGCTCGCCCTCAGCGAGTTTTCAGCCAGCGACAGTGACGACGACGACGTTGGCGGCCCGAACGACGTCTACTCGGACGAGGAAGAAGCTGCAGACGACGACGGCCTCGCCGAGAGCTACATCTCGCGTGGATCAGGCGACGACGACCCCCTCGCCGACTCCCTCCTCAGCGTAAACGACGAAGCCGACGACGAAGACGACGAGGCCTCCGACGGCGACGATGAAGTCGACGAATACGATGACGATGACGGCTCCGATGTCGACGACGACGACGATGACGGCGACTCTGCGCTCGACGCTCACGAAGACATCACCGTGCGCAAGCCGTCCGACGCACACTTCGTCGCCGAAGACGTCGCGGCCGAGGTCATCACCGGGGTTGGTCATTTGTCTCTCGGAAAATAGTGGAAGACTAAGAAGGAGACAGGATCGCCTCGGCCCCGACGGCGGAGAGGACTCGGTGATGATGCTAGAGCCCCGGTGAAGTACGTTCGCCAGGAGATGGTCAGGGTGGGGGATGATCAGGCAGCCAGCTACCTACCTAGGTAGTTAGCGCCTCTCCTTTGTTTGGTCTTGTTTCTTCATCTTCGCTTTTGTTTCACTTGGATATCGCGGACGTTGTACGGTCTCGCCATCGAAGGTCGTTCAGCCAAGGGGAATGGGGGGAATATTGTCTGGAGAGTGGAAGGGCATGTCCACGGTCAAGGACAGAAGGCATAGCGCGGCGTTGTGGGTGCTTTTAATGTTCGTCTTTTCCTTTTTCATTTTTCTCTTCTTCTTTTGTTATACGCGTTGCTTCATGATGCATGATCTTAGAGCGAAGATACCATTAAAAAGAAAAAAGAGAAGCATGAGATTTTTTCCCCTCCTTTTCTTTCCCATTGACACTTGATCGATTCCCCTTACTCTTCATCTTTTCTTCCTCTCCTTTCTTGCCTAGAGTTGTTGTTTTCTTCACGATTGCTTCCCCTGCATATGCTGAAGACGAATCTCCACCGCCCGCCGATGAGCCTCCAGCTTCTCCACCTTTGCGAGCTGCATGACGGCCGGACCGACGTTCTTCAGCCCTTGGGCCGATAGGTTGGAGCAGGTGATGTGCTTCATGAAGGAGCCTAGGTTGACGCCCGAGTACTGTTTTGCGAAGCCGTAGGTTGCTGTCACGGGGAGGTGGGGGGGAGAAGCGTAAGCTAAAGGGGGGCAAAGAGAGAGAGAACGTAGGGAGAATGAGAAGAAGAAAAAGGGGGGAGGGGGGGGGGGGGGGGGGAAACGAAAACCTTCCCCAGAGGGTGGGTCCCCCCGGCAGAGCAAGCACCCAACC